>FIZU01058919.1:0-16111 GCA_900064475.1 Pseudococcus longispinus
AGACTTGAGTTATAGGGCAATTTTTAAATCTGTGGTTATGCAACTCCTGCACCGATGTAAGTTTGGCTGCATACTCTTTAAGGCGTTTTTAAAATATTTTTTTTATTTTACAAAAATGTAGTGTGACTTATTGGAAACATACGAGGGTGGGGGAGGGGACAAAATAGGGAATAATGAGGTCGCATAATTTGAAAATGCATTAATGCAATCAGTTTTTCGCAGTGGTGCCAACCTGAGGACAATAAAAGTTGACAAAAGAGTAGTGTGACTTATTAGAAATGTATGTTGGTGGTGGAGGGGGTTAAATAGGGTAAAATGAGGCCGTGGAATTTGAATATGTAATTAATTTTTCGCAGTGGTGCCAACCTGAGGAAAATAAAAGTTGAGAAAGGCGTACAGTAACTTATTGGAAACGTATGTTAGTAGTAGAGGGGGTAAAATAGGGTATAATGAGGCCGTGGAATTTGAAAATGTAATTAGTGTTTAGCAATGCTGCCAACCTAAGGAAAATAAAAGCTAACAAACACCTATTATGACTTGGGGAAAACCCAAGGGTGCGACAGGAAGGTCAAAATGGGGTATAATGAGGTTGTAGAATTTGAAAATGCAATTAGTTTTTCGCAGTGATGCCAACCTGAGGAAAATAAAAGTTGAGAAAGGCGTAATGTGACTTGTAGAAAACATACCAGGTGAGAGAGTGGGCAAAACACGGTATAATGAGGGTGCAAAATTTAAAAACGCAACTGGCTTTTCGCAGTGGTGCCAAGGTGAGGAAAATAAAAGTTGACAAAGTCGTAAAAAGAATTGTAAAAAATGTCAGATGTAGGGGGAGGGGGCTAAATGGGGTATAATGAAGTCTTGAATACGTAATTAGTTTTTTGCAATGCTGCCAACCTCAGGAAAATTAAAATTAATAAATGCGTAGTTTAACTTGAGGAAAACTTGGGGGTGTCGTGGAAAGGTCAAAATCGGGTATGATGAGGTCATAGAAATTAAAAAATCTGCAATTAGTTTTTCCCAGTGGTGCCAACCTAAGGAAAAAGAAAATGGATAAATGCGTAATTTGACTTGAGGAAACTGTAAGAGTGTTGATGAAAGGTCATAATGGGGTATAATGAGGTCGTAGAAATTGAAAAATATGCAATAAGTTTTTCACAGTGGTGCCAACCTATGGAAAAAGAAGATGGATAAATATGTAGTATGACTTGTGAAAAGTTGGTTTGAGCCTTTGAAGGATGAAAACAGTGTATAGTGAGATCGCCGAATTTGAAAATACAATTAGTTTTTTGCAGTAGTGCCAACCTAAGAAAATTTAAAATGAATAAACGCGTAGTTTGACTTGAGGAAAACTTAGAAATGTCGTGGAAAGGTCATAATGGGGTATAATGAGGTCATAGAAATTAAAAAATCTGCAATTGCTTTTCGCAGTGGTGCCAACCTAAAGAAAATGAAAATGGATAAATTTGTAGTATGACTTGTGAAAACGTATGAGAGGGTTTGAGGGCTGAAAATGGGGTGTAATGAGATCGTAGAATTTGAAAATACAATAAGCTTTTCGCAGTGATGCCAACCTAAAAAAAATTAAAATGGATAAACGCGTAGTTCAACTTGAGGAACCCCTATTGGCGTTGAGGAAAGGTCAAAATGGGGTATAATGAGGTCGTAGATTGAAAATTGAGCAATTCATTTTCCGCAGTGGTGCCAACCTCCAGATAATAAAAATGAATAAACACGTAGTATGACTTGTGAAAAACCTATGAGTGGTTTTGAAGAGTGAAAATTGGATATAATGAGGTCCTATAATTCAAATACATGATTACTTTTTCGCAATGCTGCCAATCTCACGAAAACAAAAATAAATAAACATGTAATGTGATCGCAGAAAACCAACGGGTGTAATTGAATGGGCAGAATGGGATATAATGAGGCCTTAAAATTTGAATATGCAATTGGTAATTTGCAATGCTGCCAACTTGGAAAAAATAAAAATTTCAGATATGTAATATTTCTTGTAAAAAAACCTACTTTTGCAGTTGAAGGGCTAATGTGAGGTATAGTAAGGCAATAGAATAGAACTAATATGCAATTTTTTTTTCAATGCTGCCAACCTCACATAAATTAAAATTGGCAAACACGTAGTCTGACTCTCCGAAAACCTACAGGACTGATTGAAGGAACGAAATAGCGTATAATATTATTAAAATTTCATTCCGCAATTAGTTTTTCTCAATGCTGCCAACTTGAGGAAAATAACAGTTTCAAATAAACCAACCACAAATTACTAGGAACGAGTTTATTTTACAGCAACACATTTTCAATTCACCCATATCGGTGGGTAATATTTCTACACAATATAGAAACAAAGAAGGAAAAAAAATGTCAAAGAATGTAGTATAATTTTTTAAAAAAAAGAAGCAAAAGAAAAAAATTTTTTAAATTAATAAAAACCTGAGATATAAAAAAAATCAACTGTTGAAACTTCTCAACGCGTTCTCTCGCGAGTAATTTTCATATTCAATACGTATAATAATTTCCTTCGTATAATTTCATCATCCCCCCCCCCCCAACCTCGGTACGAATGAGAATCAAAAAAAAAAAAACAATAACGAACCAAAATCAAAGCAATTTCATCTCATCCAATCGCAATACTCGAATCTCCGTCAGTATATCTACATAATAAACCAACACAGCCAAAAAAAAATGTGCCATTATTTAATTTTCCACTAATACTGAAGGCACTTGGGTATACAGTTTTTCCCTTAGATAGAAAATTTTCACCTTTAGCTTGGTAATTGTAATTACCTAAGCATATTAATTTTTTTACACGTAATTATTAAAATACTGATCGATATACATGGCACTGAAGAAAACGCAACTAAATATCATCCAAGTACCGCGACTATTCGTATTTAGTCAAATTTGCCAGCGCGATTTTCAAACCGATAAAAAGAAATATTAAATTTAATAGGAATTCGATTCTCGACGGATAAATTAAACAAATAATGACATCGGAGGAAAAAAAATCGCTCGTAAATTAACATCCTCGTTACCACACACTTCGTATACAAACTCGAGACGAATAAAAAATAACATTAAAAATTTAGATATGTTGCGAACAAAAGGAATACCTGTAAAATCTGAACAAAAAGACAAAAAAAAAGTACATTATTGGCTAAAGAGGAAAAAGAAAAAAAAAGGAAACAATATAAAAAACTACTTGGTAAAATGTAGAAGTAGATACATAGGTATACATAATAATAAAATGAATGTAACATCCCGGCAAAAAATTTTTGGATTGGTTACAAAGTTACACAATGTATGTAAATTTCCGGCATACGATGCAAGGTACATTGTAATAAAAATTGACTATTATCTCATGTAATAATATAAAGTTTTCATCCCGACAAAAGAAACTAGGCACTAGGAAGACGTTTTCCGGCAACATGAGCTTACAAATAATTCTCGAATTAGGCAACCGATCCGGCATCAGTATTTTTTCCTTGGTAGTAAAAATTGTTCCTAATTATTGAGTTACAATATTTTTTAAATTCTTATAAAATACTTAAAAACAATGACTCTATCGTAAAAATTAACAAAGATAAGCTTCTTAAACGCACAATTCACACACACAAAGAGACAACTTTTTACAAAACTATTCTACGAAGAAGAAAGAAGAAAAAAAAAACAACGGAATTTTAAACTAAACGACCACGTTTTCTGTTTTCTTTTAAACATTAATTTCATTAAACGTAATATTAGTAAATGAATATTATGTTAATACTTTTTATCAACTTGTAAACGACCACGAGACCATCGAAGTTTACTCATATCATTTGTAGGTATCTCCAAGATCAATTATTAATCGGTATAGTATTTAAAAATTGAGCAAATAAGCAACATATTCGACTATTCTGATTCTAAACCCCCAAAAAATCCTTCGATTAAACTACAAATTTTGTAAAAATTTCAAAAAAAATATTCTATTTCGTGAAAGACGTTTCGGATAAATGATCGTTTGGGAGGAGGAACAAGAGAAGAGGGGAAATACGAGAGTAAAAATCAACGACCTATTTCAAACATTCGACACGCATCGTGCTAATTAAAAAATATAAATCACAAATGTTTCATTGATAATCAGTACAGCTTTCCGCACACCTAATGCTAGTGATATTTTTGTCATCCTTTTCTAATTTACTCGCAGGTACCATCGCGACCATATAATTTCAGCACCTTGAAAGACTTTGATTTCTTTATCCACATTACGAACAGATCATTAAATAACTTTAGCACCTAAACACACGACAAACAAACAAAAAAGAGAGAGAAGAAACCCTTCGTCGTATGATGTTTTTTTTTTTTTCGTCACCAATACGAGCGAGAAAATCACGATAGCATTTATCCGAATTCCAATTATAAGACCTTAATAATTAATAAAAATAGTTAACAGAAACGTTACACTATTACATACATGTACAAAGAGAACAATAACATCTTAGAAAATAATAAAACATCTGATCAGAACGTATGTACACATCTCATTCTCATTGTATAATAAGTAATGAATATAAATAATAAATAAAAATCAATAAATACATTCGATTCATAGCCGATCGATATCTGGAACGATTTGATCATTGTCGTGAGACGAAGAATAGTATTTTGAGCGATGAGTAAACCAAGGATGATCTAAAATATCGCCGGCCGGAAGTCGTTCGTTCGGATCACGTCGCAGGAAGCTTCTAATCAGACATTTAGCTTTAGGAGATAAGTTTTCCGGTATTGTGAAATAGCCGCGAGATATTTTCGCGAATAACGAAGAATGGTGTAGATCGTTGAACGGATACCTGCGCAAACAAAATACAAATCGGGTGGTTAAATGTTGGAAGGCAGCTAGGTAGAATCGTATAATATGTAGCGTATTTTTAGATGAGTTTATAGTTGGCATTTCGAGTGATGGTTGGATGTGGAGAGGAGGGAGAGAGGATCTTTGATATGCAAAGAAGGGCAAATTGAACTAAAATTCGAATGATAGGAAAGAAAACTAGAGCAATCTAAAAAAAAATTGAGCAAAATGAATATAAAATAAAGTTGAGTTAAATTTTTGTTCAAAAACAAATCAGTTGAAAAATTAATAGTTTTAACAAAAAAACGAGCAAAAAATTGAACAAGAAAAAATTTGCCTCAAAAATTTTAAGCAAAATAAATATATTTTAAAAGAATTGAGAAAAATTTTTGTTTGAAAAAAATTCAGTCGAAAAATTGGGAAAATTTATTTCAGCAAAAATCGAGCAAAAAATTGTACTAAAAAAATTGGATTAAAAAAATTTAGAAAAATTTTTGTTGGAAAAAAATTTAGTCGAAAAATTGGGAAAATTTATTTCAGCAAAAATCGAGCAAAAAATTGAACAAAAAAAATTGGATTAAAAAAATTGAGAAAAATTTTTGTTGGAAAAAAATTTAGTCGAAAAATTGGGAAAATTTATTTCAGCAAAAATCGAGCAAAAAATTGAACAAAAAAAATTGGATTAAAAAAATTGAGAAAAATTTTTGTTGGAAAAAAATTTAGTCGAAAAATTGGGAAAATTTATTTCAGCAAAGATCGAGCAAAAAATTGAATAAAAAAAATTTGCTTAAAAAATTTCAAGCAAAATAAATATAAAATAAAACTGAGTAAAATTTTCAATTTATTTTAGCAAAAATCGAGCAAAAAATTGAAGCAAATTTTATTCAATTTCATTTTATATTTATTTTGCTTGAAATTTTTTAAGCAAATTTTTTCTGGTTCAATTTTTTGCTCATTTTTTGCTAAAACAAGTTTCCGTTATTAATCGACAAAATTTCCGTTTGAAAAAATTTTGTTGAAAAATTAAGAAAATTAATTTTAGCAAAAATCGAGCGAGAAATGGAACAAGAAAAAATTTGGTTCAAAAATTTTAAACAAAATAAAAATTTTAAAAAAATGAGAAAAGTTTTCATTTGAAAATAATCCAGCCAAAAAATTAGGAAAATTTGTTTCAGCAAAAATCGAACAAGAAAAAATTTGCTTAAAATAAGTAAAAAAATTAGCCAAAATTGAGCAAAAAATGAAATTGCATACTTGATTTAAAAAAAAAAACTGAAAATTTTCAATAAAAATTATTGACACTGAAAATGAGTTTTCGTAAAAGTTCAACATAATGATTTCTCTCAAATGAAATTTGATTTTGCAAAAAAGAAAAAAAAATTGAATAAAATAGGAAAAATTCAAAACTTTGGTAAAATTTGATTCAAAAAAATTGGAGCAAAATAAACTTGAAGGAAAATTGAGTAAAATTTCAACTTGAAAAAAATTCAGTTGAAAAATCAGGTAATTTTCATTTAGCAAAAATTGAACAAAAAGTTGACCAGACAAAATGGAGATAAATTCAAATTATCAACTTACTCGATTTAAAAAATTATAAGTTTTTTAACAAGAGTTATCGAGACAAAAAATCAGTTTGGAAAAAATTCGAAAAAACGATTCCAACAAATAAAATCTGATTCAGAAAAAGTTGAGCAAAATAAATTGTAAAAAGCAAAGTTGAGTAACATTTCCACTTGAAAAAAATCAGTCAAAAATTTAGCGAAATTTAATTCAGAAAAAATTGAACAAAATTCGAATTATTTGGTCAAAAAAAAATTGAAAACTTGTAACAAACTTTCTTGAGAAAAAAAAGTAAGCAGTTTGAACAAAAGTTAAATACATAATTAATGTAATAACTTTCTTGTTTCCGTAAAAAAATCAGCAAAAATTTTAATTGGGGAGAAACTGATGAAAAATTTGAGAAAAACAGTTATGAAAAAAACTATCTAGAAAAACATCAGTTTGAAAGAAATTAGAAAAATGCCTTCAAACGGAGCAAAATTGAATAGAAAAAAAAATTTGAAAAATTTTATCAAAAATTTTAAATTTTAAAAAATTTTGAATTTTGCAAAAGTTTTGGATTTTGCAAAAATTTTAAATTTTGCAAAAACTTTGAATTTTAAAAAATTTAATAAAAAATTTGCTTTAAAAAAATCAATTTAAAAAAAATTCAGGACAAATCGTTGAAAAAAAAATAAAACCACAAAAATCATAAAAACAATTTGAAAAAAATTTGCGGTTCCAAACATGATTCAGCTTAAAAACATGAAAATTAAGAAAAGACAGAATAAAAAATTGAAAAAATTAAGTATCTGGCTATTCAAACGAAATAAAAATATAACTAAGTTTAGAGGGGAAAAAAGTATAAATTTAGAAAAATCCACTTGAAAATTTGCTCTTTGAAAAAATTCAATTCACTGAATACTGAATTGAAAACAAAACTTTAAAAAAATCACATGAAAAATTCAATTAAAAAGATACCTGAAAAAATGACCAAAAAAAAGTTGGTTCAATTCTTTAAAAATCAAAAATAGAATAAATTACAAACAAGTTACTCAAATCCAGCAATACCCCCCTCCCCCCATCGTGAATTTAAATAAGGCACGTCTTAACTTTTCATTAATGAAAATGAAAAATTAATCAAAAATTCAAAATGATAAGAACATAATAAAATGTTCCAATAAAACTCCTACAAACTTCAATTTTTACAAAATACCTGCCTAAAAAACCGCATTCATTGGCTCAATTATACTCAAGATCACCTTGAAATTTTGAAAACCCATCCCATTGGTAACTCGTCCCTCAAAACCATCCAAATTCCACAGCACTCGATACCAATTCCTCGCACGTTTCTACGAATACATATTCTGACAAAAAACTAGGCCAAAGTTGGCAATACCAATCAAGCTCATAAAACAAATTAAAAGTTCACTAACCTTCCTACTAACATAGTGTACAGAATAATGCCCAAACTCCATATATCGGCTGCTCTACCAGAATACTTGGCATGACTACGTAATATTTCCGGACTGACGTAGGCCGGACAGCCTCTTTTATCTTGCAATTCATCCGAATGAATATCTTCTAATAATATAGCATCTTCTAACGTTTCTAATCGTATGTGCGTTCTGCAATAAAAAAAAAGAAACAAACATAAAAATAAAAACTAATTCGAAAAATTACCGATAAAATAAAATTACTACTACTTTTTCATCTTACATCCACATCGAAAATTAAAGTACGTCTATTCAAATGGCTCTCTACTCGTAGTCCAATAGTCGTTACCATAATATCATATCATTTCATAATTATACCATCAACATACATAAAAATATTTCTACAGTGATTCTTAAACGTGTTAATGCGCTATAATATGTCAATGTAAACGGGGCAAATTTTAACCACGTGTGCAATCCTAAGTACACTACACGAACATGATTATAATCGATATGATTCATAATGCAATTCAATTCAATATACAGAGACGTTTATGACCCAGTATGGCACGCTTCTAGTCCGCGAGATATTTTTATTTTTCCAATCAATTGTATAAGCTGCGAGACAGAAACAAGCCATTTGAAGGAGGATTTCCATTTGTAAGTTGTGCTTATTACAATGTCACATGGAAATTTTTCAATCGACTTACAATAATAATCATTAGATTATGAAAATATCAAAGTCTATTCGTTGCTCGAGTCTTGTAGGATTGTCGAGGTTAAACAATGACCATTTTTAACTGCATATCGGTCCTTGACCACATTCTTCTCATTGAAATAATCAATATAGATCGATTTAAAATTAATGGTTTTACGTACAAAAAAAAAAATTAATTTAAATATTGTTACACGGTCGCGAATCTTGAACACACGCCTTATCCTTTGCAATACCTACGCAAATACTCATTAAAAAAATTTAGATATGAAATTAGAGAAGAAAACTCCATGCAGCAAATACGTTTAAAATTGATTTTTCAATTGTACAAAAATTTGTCAAAAATCATGAAAATTTCATCTCGGATATTTGAAGCGAAATTCAATTTTTGGAAAGAGGCGAATTGTATCATTGTGAATATCTCGAAAACCGGTTCACAAAAATGAAAATGGTATATTACTTTTTTTAAGGGTCTTTTTAAGTACTTTCAAAAAGGTTATATGCAATTTTCACATAACTGCAAATTCAAGGCGCCAAAGAGCATTAAAATTTTCCATCGTAAATATCTCAAGAACCGGTTCACAAAAATGAAAATTGTATATGACCTTTTTTAAAGGTTTTTTTGAGTACTATCAAAAAGGTTATATGCAATTTTCACGTACTTGCTTTATTTAAGGTGCTAGAGGATGTTGAAGTTTTCCATCGTGAATATCTCAAGAACCGGTTCACAAAAATGAAAATGGTATATGACCTTTTTTAAGGGTATTTTTAAGTACTTTCAAAAAGGTTATGTGCGATTTTGCCATAACTGCTAAATTCAAGGCGCTATAGCGTATTGAAAATTTCCATCGTGAATATCTCGAGAACCGGTTCCCAAAAATGAAAATAACATATAACCTTTTTTGTTTATCCTTTCATGTACTATCAAAATGGTTATGAACGATTTTCACATAACTGCTATATTTCAGGCGCTAGAGGGTATTGAAATTTTCCATCGTGAAAATCTCAGGAACCGGTTCACCGATTTTTCTCAAATTCGACGAATTTTCATTCCCACTAGTATTTGATCTCTCAAAAAAATGAATGAAAAATATCACTTCCACCCACTCCCCCACTTTCCCCAACTTCAGCTCATTTTTCAACCCCCGAAAATGAACGAAAAATTGCACATATGCTTCCAACTTGACCCAAAGACGAATTCGATGTACGTTTTAATGAAATAGATTCGTAGCAATAATTTAATAATCGAGCACGAGTATACAGGGTAATGTTGCAACGTAAAATATTCGGTAAGTATTGCAAGATGCTTAGCAACCTTTGGCTGTCACTTTTACGGCGCCCATTAGCACTTGTAACACTTGAGTAATACGTTTATCGTTAGTTAAGAAATGCAACTCGTGTTGCAACGAGGTACCACTACCAGATTCGACGACTCTATAACAAAGAGAAACGTAGGCTATGTTTGTTATATCAGGAAGATAGAAATATCTTCCTGTTAGCGATATATCTAAGCAACGTTCGTATTCGCAAATAGGTCCCATGTGTTTCGATTTCGATTTTATAACCACCAACGAATCGAATCAGGTTTATTCGCATGGCTTTTGTAACCAGGCGGAAGAAAACAATCGAATTGATTAGAAATCAGCCGTGATGAAAAGTTCGCTCATTGGTAGGCAAAAGTAGGCAATTCGTTTGAGTATATTTTTAACAATTTATAGAGAGACTGATTTGTCTTATTTTTTTTTTTTATTCGTAGAAATAATGTCTCAGGCGTTGACCCCCCCCCCCCTCCACCACTGTCAAATATTATTGAGGTAATTTATAATCAAACGAATGAGCTGAGCAAAGTGAAGTAGATAAAAGAAAAAAAAGTAAAATTAAAAAAATTTCTCCTCCTATGAATATTTTACTTCAACTCGATGCAAAGCAGAAAATGATTAGTTCAGCGGAAAAATTAAATGAAATTTTTCAAAAAAATCAATAAGAAAATGAAGTTGAATAAACAATTTTCCAAAGCATGAAAAAATTAACCAAATTTACCTATCTGATATTCGTGCATTTTTTTAAAAACCCCTAAAACCCTACGATTAATGGTCAAATTAATTGGATTTTTCAAATGTTGAAATTCGCGAGCTTTTTCATCGTCCTATTGAACTTCTTCATTGCCTACTTTTTTATTCGCCCTCTCCAAAAATTCATAAAAAGTATCTAAAATCCTGTAAGAATGGTGAAATTTGACGGATTTCATGATTTTTTAAAACCATTTTTTTTTTACACAGAGTGTTTATCTAGATTTTTTTTTGAAATCCATGACTTTTCATGACCTTTTTTTTACATTTATTATCAAATGTTTTTTTTTCTAGAAAATTTTTGTAATTTCACAACCAAAAAAAAGTTCAAACTAATTATAACCAATCTGAATTTTGCCCATTAAAAAGTCAAAAATATATGACTTCAGCAGGAAAATCAATGACTTTTTTGAGACCTTGTAATTTTTTTCATAATCCGTGAATTTTTCATGACTTCCATGACCTCGTGGAGTGTTAACACTTTGCTACAGTATTTTTCCTGATTTCTAAAAAAATAGCAATAATCTTGTCAATTTTTACGAGATTTTTGACAGTTTTTATGATTTTGTGGTCATTTCTACACTGTTTCCACCCATTATTTGTGATTTTAAGATCCTTCTTAAATCGAAATTTTGACCATTTTAACCATTTTAACGATATTTTCGACAATTTTCATGACTTTTTGATACTTTTCATATTATGAATGATTTTGGTGAAAATTTCAAACATTTTTGCCCCATTTTCAACCACATTTATGATTTTTTGATACGTTGGCCTCATCTATCTATAATCTGCCCTATCTAAAATTATATCCGTACCTACCCACCAACCCCCCCCCCAATTCAGTCAGATCACTGAAAATGAAGCCCATACACTAAAAAATAGTAAAAGTTGAACTTCAAAAATTGATACACGATGTTTAGCTCAGACTAATGACGTATTTGAGGAGTCGAGCTCAGGGGATGATTTCTAAAATTAATTTCTGTCCATATAAACTAACATACAGGGTGCCCCAGTTGTAGAAAGTCGATGGTTTTGAAAAGCACTTTGACTGCAAAAATCTTGAAAACTAAGCCCCTAGGGAAAAAAATTATATCTCAAAAGAGAAAGAGAATTTCAAGCTCTACCATTTTCATCCCTTTCGTTTTTTTCGTAGCACTTTTAGTTTGGTCAGAAAATCCATATTTATATCAAATTTCTGAACTTATTAATTGCAAAAATGAAGCAACTTTCATGCACTTCAATCATCTCGAAAATTAAGTCAAATTCGTCTGCCAAAATCTCGAAAACTAAGCCCCTAGGGAAAAAAATTATATCTCAAAAGAGAAAGAGAATTTCATGCTCTACAATTTTCACCCCTTGCATTTTTTTCGCAGCACCCTTAGTTTGCCCAGAAAATCTGCGTTTTTAGGGAACGTAAAATGTCAATAATTTCAAAAATGAAAAAAACGTTTGGCTGCCAAAATCTCGAAAACTAAGCCCCTTAGGAAAAAACTAACAGCTCATTGAAGAAAGAGAATTTCAAGCTCTACAATTTTCACCCCTTGCATATTTTTCGTAGCACCCTTAGTTTGGCCAGAAAATTCATGTTTCGAAGAAAGAAAACAAAAAAAAAAGAGCATTGACTTTGTAAATTTCCTTAAACATGGATTTTCTGGCCAAACTAAGGGTGCTACGAAAAAAATGCAAGGGATGAAAATTGTAGAGCTTAAAATTCTCTTTCTCCAATAAGCCATTAGTTTTTTTCCCAGGGGGCTTAGTTTTCGAGATAATCAAAGTGAAAGTTATTTCATTTTCTTTAATTTCACATAAAACTTGATTTTGTGATCAAACTAAGGGTGCTACGAAAAAAATACAAGGGATGAAAATTTTAGAGCTTGAATTTCTCCATCTCCTGAGCTCTACTACTTTTTTTTCTAGCAGGCTTAGTTTTCGAGATATTCGCAGTCAAAGTTTTTTTTTCAGAACCATCAATTTTCCAACTAGGCCACCCTGCATGTATCACCACCAACCTCAATCAATCCAAACACCAAACCATTCCCAAATTCCTCAAATCTGTTCAATTTTCTCGCACTTCCTCTCCACTACGTCGACCAATCCAACGCACAGAATTGAGAACAATAAACGACGCAATCTAATCGTAAGTGCAATCCTGCGTCGATTCGCCTACGACCACAACACCTCGCAAAACAAAACCAGACTGGATTGCAACTGTTGTCAGACACTGATGAAGAAACAAATGATACCATACGATACTATATGTACTCGTACGTATGTACTCACTACTCGTACTCGTAGGTATATCTAACATTACGCAAATGGATTTAGGCTGTATAACGTACGAGTACCTAAACCTATACGACACGTACATACCAAACTTAGGTACTATCCTACGAACTATACTCGAACATATCCTCGTATATTTGCAGATGGTCGATGGTTTATAATAAAATATACCTATGTAATTGCCATTTGATAAATTAGTCGGTCTGAGAGCGCGATGGGCTTAAGGCTCGAGCTGGGGCTCGCGTACCTTGCGCATGTGTTTGCAATCACTTACGCGAGCGTGAGTAAAATGTTGTCACGAGCTGGTCTATGAATCAGTGCAAAGCAGACGGATAATAACGTAACATACGAATACGATATGGCTCGGGCTCGGACCTTTCTGCGCGTGTTTGTTGGTATACAGCTCAGCGCAACTTTTAACAAATTATAATCGGCCCCGATGAGGGTGTGACTATGTGCCAATCTTGACAAGATAATAGCGTTTTATTATAAACGCCTGTGTATTATATTACTTAACGGTTTCGCTGTGGCTCAAAGTTACCTATGCATACAGTGTGCAATCTTCAATCCTTATATCGAAGATATAATTCGGAATTAAACGTTGTCGTGCATTTTGATCACTCCGACGTCTCATTGACTCGACGTTTTGTAACTTTGATCATAATTAAGGCAAAAAAAATTACTTCATCGGCTAGACTACTTTTTTTTTTGTTGTAATCCGAATGAAAAAAACGTACTTGTAGAGTATTCGCGAATACTCTGGGTGGTCTTATATCATCACAATTGAATTTCCAGTCAAACCCCTTTTCTCGAACAGAAGGAAAAAACAGACTCGAGACCCGAATTAGATATTTGTGAATGAATTTCGACGTGCGCAACCGAGACAGCAAAAAAAAAAAACAAAAACTGAGAAACTTGGATGTATAAATTGATTTCACGACGTACCCTGGGTATATATACATCCTATAAAATCGAAGCGACCATGTCGTTGACCAATAATTAGCGTTGCGTCACGACATTCTTCTTCTTTCTTCAATAGTACCACGGCGGATGAACAAAGTTGAGTGTTTATGAAGCAGGTTCAACAACCGCTAGGTAATTGCGTGCCCGGTGCATCGGCGGCTCCGCTAAATGCATTTTAACAACGCTTTTGTTATACCTATTCCTGGAAGTGTGACGACCAATTTCCTCGTAAGTCGGGTTGCGAATCCATCGTCGGCGTCTTTCAATTTTAACGGTGGTCTGATGAAAATTACATTGTTTTGTAAACGACGAGGTATCATCTCTTTCTTATTATCGCAATGTATCTCGAGTCTTCCCTGTCCTTTGCCGGATTATCCATAAACCGGTATTTTTTAATATGCGTACTCGTCGTTTTATCAAATTTTCAATCTTGATACCGGTACGAATTTATTATTGGCTTGACCGAAACGTAGGCGATATTTTGATAATTATCGAAATACTCGTATTTACAAATTTTTCCAAACGTAGTCTTCAAATTCGTCTTGCTCGAAGATTCCGGAAATGACGACGCGACGGTATAGCTGATATTACCTTACTCCGGTGATGAAATATCGACAGCTGTATAGTCGAAGTCGTCGAGTTGATAAACAAGCTCATTTATGATTGTCTGGTCACGCTGAATCCGAATGTATTCGAAGGAAAAAATCTATTAGTTAATTAGTTTACGGAAATATTTCACTATAGACGACCTCAAAAGAATTTCTAAGGTAAACACCAATAACGAAATGGTATTTTTAATTTCGTATTTTTTACATTCGATAGGTAGATGTATTATTTTCATTGAAAGAAAGAGGAGTACTGGTAATGTGGACGAATGGTCCTATTTGTACTGTAACTAGTACTGGACAATGGAGTATAAATTTGAAGAGAATAAATCACCATTTTTGTGATATAAACGTTTCTTTGGAACGGTTAACAATCGATTCTAGAACAATTAAACATGAAGATATAGGATCAACAAAGACTTTTGATTAAAATTCAAGGAAAATATAACGAAAATATTACAGTAGCTCAACGAAAATGTAGCAATAACGTAACGGTAACGCATATCAAAAATATGACAAAAACGCAACAGAAACGTAACCGTAACGTAACCACAACGGAACGGAAACGTAACTGTAACGTAACCATAACTGAAACGTAGCTGTAACTTAACCATAACGGAAACGTAACTGTAACGTAACCATAACTGAAACGTAACTGTAACGTAACCATAACTAAAACGTAACTGTAACGTAACCATAACTGTAACGTAACCGTAACTGTAACGTAACCATAATGGAAACGTAACTGTAACGTAACCATAACTGTAACGTAACCGTAACTGAAACGTAACTGTAACGTAACTGAAACGTAACCATAACGGAAACGTAACTGTAACGTAACAATAACTGTAACGTAACCGTAACTGAAATGTAACTGTAACGTAGCCATAACTAAAACGTAACTGTAACGTAACCGTAACTGAAACGTAACAATAATTGAAACGTAACTGTAACGTATCCGTAATGGAAACGTAACTTTAACGTAGCCATAACGGAAACGTAACTGTAACGTAACCGTAACTGAAACATAACAATAATTGAAACGTAACTGTAACGTATCCGTAATGGAAACGTAACTTTAACGTAGCCATAACGGAAACGTAACTGTAACGTAACCGTAACTGAAACATAACAATAATTGAAACGTAACTGTAACGTATCCGTAATGGAAACGTAACTTTAACGTAGCCATAACGGAAACGTAACTGTAACGTAACCATAACGGAAACGTAACTGTAACGTAACCATAACTGAAACGTAACTGAAACGTAACCATAACGGAAATGTAACTGTAACGTAACAGTAACTGAAACGTAACTATAAAGTAACCGTAACTGAGACGTAACTGTAACGTAACAATAATTGAAACGTAACTGTAACGTAACCGTAACTGTAACGTAACCATAATGGAAACGTAACTGTAACGTAGCCATAACGGAAACGTAACTGTAACGTAACCATAAGGGAAACGTAACTGTAACGTAACCATAACTGAAACGTAACTGTAACCATAACGGAAACGTAACTGTAACGTAACAATAACTGTAACGTAACCGTAACTGAAACTGTAACGTAACCATAACTGAAACGTAACTATAACGTAACCGTAACTGAGACGTAACTGTAACGTAACAATAATTGAAACGTAACTGTAA
>FIZU01058922.1:0-51350 GCA_900064475.1 Pseudococcus longispinus
CCTATATAGACACTACATTCTGTGGAAATTTCAAAATTTTTGAACCACCCCCTCCTCGCACAGAAAATATTGAATTTTCGCCATATTCGGCCATGTTTCTCGAGTTGGGGTGGGGGTAGGGGTCTAAAAATTTTTTTGGGGTCGTTTTACATCCTAACCAACATTTTGGGAGAGTTTCGTCGAAATCGGTGACGAGGCATTTTTCACCATCTTACCCGGAAAGACCCTTTAGGACTTGGAAAAATTTTCAGATTTCCATTGACTTTTTGAACTGGGAAAATTTCAGAGATAATGTTGACCATAAGACATTTTGTCAGACAAACATTTTAGATTTTTTGAACTTTAAAAATTGATTTTCAGACATTTTTGGACTTGAAAATTTTCAACTTCATGGACTTTTTGTCCATTTTTGGTTCATTTTTCATGCCCATAAATTTTGTCACGAAATTCCTCAACGCTGACTTTAAGACCTTTTGTCAGACAAACAATTTAGATCTTTTGAACTTGAAAAATTGACTTTTAGACATTTTGTCAGACTTTTTTAGGATTTGAAAAATTTTCATTTTTCCATTGACTTTTTGGACATGGAAAATTTTCAGATATTACGCTGACTTTCAGACATTTTGTCAGACTTTTTTGGACTTGGAAAATTTTTAAGAATTCAAATTAATTTTTGGACTTGGAAAATTTCAAGAAAGTTCAAAGACATTTTGTCAAACACCTTTTTACCTAAGGCTGACTTCTAGACATTTTGTCGGACTTTTTTGAATTTGGAAAAATTTTCAAATTTCTACTGACTTTTTATAAGTACTTGGAATTAGATTTCAAAAATTGTTCAAAAAAATTTCATTAGAAAATTCACTTACGAAAATCCATTACAATGACTTTTAGATAGTTTGTCTGACTTTTTCGAACTTGGAAAAATTTTCAGAATTCAATAGGTCTGCATTTTTTCAAATTCTCATTTCAAACAACTTCTTCTTGAAAAATTTTTGAACAAAATTTCCGACGTTTTAAAGATTTTTCAGTTTAACAACTTTTTAATAATTTTTATGACTTTTGAACATTTATAACTTTTTTCATGACTTCACGACTTTTCAATGACTTTTTTTAAATTTTGTGACTTCTTTAATAGGCTGACGATATTTAAAAAACTGTGTGACTTTTGTAATTTTCATAACTTTTAAAAAATTTGATGACTTTTTTTTAGAATTTTTACATTAGAAAATTTCGTAATGTTTATGATGACTGCAATAGCTTTAGTGAGTTGAAAAAATTTTATTACTTTTCGATGACACTTTTTTAATTTTATTACTTTGAAATAATTTGACAGAATTTCAAAAAGTGCATAATTTAGGAAATTTATGACATTTTTTACTATTTTGATGACTTTTAAAAGCATTTGATAATCTTTTTATGATGACTTTTAATCACTTCAATGTCTTAAAAAAATTTATGATTTTAAAACATTTTTTAAATTTGATGACTTTTTTAAAAATTTATAACTTTTTTATAATGACTTCAAGCAAATGATTTTGATGACTTGAAAACATTTGATGACTTGATGTCTTTTTTTTTAATTTCATGACTTATTTTTTTTAAAATAACAATGGAATTTTTAAAAAAAAGTCCGACATCAAGCCATCAAATGTTTTCGAGTAAATGATTTTAATGACATGAAAACATTTGATGACTTGATATCAGACTTTTTTTTTAAATTTCATGACTTATTTTTTTAAAAATAACAATGGAATTTCAAAAACTGTATGACTCCTATGATATTTATGATTTTTTTAAACTGTTTCCATGACTTTAGAAAAATTTGATAACTTCTTTTAAATGACTTAAAATTACTTTTTTTTACTACTTTTATGACTTAAAAAATTTGATGACTTTTTATGATGACTTTGAATGACTTCATTGCCTTGAAAAAATTTGATGATGTGCCCATCTACTTGAAAACATTTTTTTAATTCTATGACCCATAAAAAAATTGATGACTTTTTAAAAATAACTTTAAGTACTTAAATGATTTCAATGACTCGAAAACATTTGATGAATTGACGATTTAAAAAAAAAATAACTCAATGGAATTTCAAAAACTGTACGACTCCCAGGATATTTGTGACTTTTTAAAACTACTTTTATGATTTTGGAAAAATTTGATAACTTTTTTAAATGACTTGAAAACATTCCATGACTTGATGACTTTTTTTTATGACTTTTAAAAAATTTGATAACTTTTTATGATGACTTTAAATAATTTTAATGAACTGAAAACATTTAATGACTGGATGACCTTTTTTAAATTTTATGGAATTTTTAAAATAACTCAATGGAATTTCGGAAATTGTATGGCTCATGATAATAATGACTTTTTACAATTTTTATAGGTTTAAAAAAAATTATGGTTTTTTTAATAATAACTTTAAGCAAATATCATCCATTAATTGAAAATATTTGATAACTTGACGATTTTTTAAAAATTGTATGACTTTTCAAAAATAACGCAATGGAATTTCAAAAACTGTACGACTCTCTTGATATTGGTGACTTTTTTAAACTGCTTCCATGACTTTCGAAAAATTTGATGACTTCTTTTAAATGACTTGAAAACATTTGATGACTTGGTGATCTTTTTTAAATTGCATGACTTTTTATAAATAACTCAATGGAATTTCAAGTACTGTATGACTGACATGTTATTTGTAACCTTTTCAAACTGCTTTCATGACTTTTGAACAATTTAATGACTTGAAAAATTTGATGACTTTTAACGACATTTCTTACATTACAATTTAGGTAGGTACGAGTACATTACTTTTTCCATAACTCGACATTACTTTAAAAATGGTATCACTTTGATGATATCTACAGATTTGTTTTATTAGTTTAATGACTTCGCAAAATGTTACGACTTTTTCAAGATTTTATGATTTATGTTTTGATTTTCATGATTTCATGAGTTGGAAAAACTTTAAGATGTTTCAATGGCTACTTGAAAATTTAATGACATTTTATGACCTTTTAGGATATGTTTGGAAATGAAATAGTCAATATTTTATCTCCACTTTTATACTTTTTTAAAAAATTGAATGACTTTCATTTTTTTTATTTTTATGACTTTTTAAAAAATTCTATTTGACTTTCATGATTTCCAAAAAATTGTATGACTTTTCAATAATGATTACGATTGGTTTATTCATTTATAATGAAATAGATAGAATTTTGTCTTTTGAAGCAAACAACACGATGAATTCAACTTTTCGGTGCAATTTTGCCAACTTTAATCGAGAGATCAACAGATGTAATTAAAATTGTGGCAGTTTTTTAAGGGAAGGAGGCGATAAAAAGTATGATTCTATGCAAAATTTAAAAAAGTACTCATACCCTTACTTTGTTCAAAACATTTTCCAACTTTTGACCAATTTATTTAACTTTTCGACATTTTTCAAAATATTGGGGGTCTAGCAGACCCTCCAGACTTTAGTTGAAGCCATCACTGCATTGATCCTATGTTCACCAGAGCTTTCAGCTCGTATTATACTCATTCAATTATGCCCCGAATTTTTTTATAAAGGAAAAAAACAATACTTCAATTTTTTAGAAGCAAAATCAATTTTGACTTTGGCCAAATAAAATTCGACCAAAAAAGTGATAATGTGAATACAAGCATTTGAAAAAATTATTCAAATCTAGAACCTAATACTTCTCAATGACTGACAAATTCTAGGTATTCTTTGCATGTTACTTGAACTTATGAACTTGACCTCTCCATGTATTTCACTGTTTCTACGTAATAAAAAAGGAACTGCAGATATTGAAAAAATCTCATATTTTTCTTCGTTACAAAGGATATGTGGAAAATTGGAAGATAATATGGAAGAACAAACTCGAAATTTTGAGACCCCTTCAGTTCAAAATTTCCTCAGTTTTGGTTCTTCATCAAAATACTTTCCAAAATTTCAGTTTTAATCATTTCTAGCATGATTTAATTTTCATCTGAGGATTTTCGAATTTCATTTTCAGATCATTTCGACATCTCATCTTTTAAAAATCGACATTTTGAAACCTTTTCATCCCAAAATTTCTTTATTTTTGGTTCTTCGTCAAATTATTCTGTAAAATTTCAATTTCAATCATTTTTAACATGAATTATTTTTCAACTAAGGATTCGAACTTCATTTTCAGATCATTCGACATCGCTCGATTTATCATTTTTTTTCAACCAAAAATCACACCAAAAAAATCCCCAAATCATACCCCAATTTAAATTTTTCTTCAATTCGTTCGATTTTCGTACTCCATCCACTTCTCAAAACCTCGCCAATCTACCACACGATCTTGTGCCGTCTTTCGATCATACTGATCTCGGATCCAGAATCAGCTGTGCTGCTGTACCCGATACCGGTAAAACCCGCCTTCATAATGCACGCATTCATCTCCCACTACATTTATCACATGTGGTCGATCCGGGCACCGCGCATGCGCCTACCAAATACAGGTTACACACTGGCATTCGACTTCGACGCTGCACGATGAAGATCAATAGGCTACGACAAGAAATGGTAAAAACGCTGCAGCCAAGCTGCTTTTCAGTCTTGCCGCGCATTCTATGACCCTGGTTTATTTACTATTTCTTTCGCCGTTGCCGCCGCCACGGTCGTCGTCGTTATCGTCGTCATCATAATCATCATCGTCGTTGTTCGTCGCCGCCGTCATCGTCATCGTTTCGTCGTAGTCGTCGTTCTCGTTGGTGTACAATATAAAAACCGTATCCACCAATTGGGAAGCGTCATTTTCCGAAATTTCCCGGCCTTCTGAAACACCACCTTAGGCCTGAAACTGTTCTACTGATATAAATATACACATTCGTTGCGCGGTCAACCTTATTCTGTTGCGAGTTCGTGCCGGTACCAGTTGTATGTTCATTACGCTTCTTTTTTACTGAAAAAGATTTTTTTTCGCTCTTTTTTCTTACGATTTCATTCATTCCGATTCCGCGAGTCGCCGGTGTTCGACGGTTTATCATTTTTTTTAATCGATTTTTTTAGCGGTTTTTAATTTTGCGATTTTTTCTAATATCGTGTATCTTTTAATTTCGAAAGAAAAATACAATTTCGAGTTTTTTTTTTTAAAATCGATTTTTTATATTGTTGTAATAATGGGTCTCGATCCGACCGGTTTATATTGAGAAAAAAAAAAGTTGATCGGCGACCTTGGTTTTCCGGCTGCTGGAAAATCATCCCCGGAGGAAAATTCAGTACATCTGCTCAACACGTCTGGATACTCTGTTCCAAAATGCAACTGCAAAATAGAGAAATTTTGGATCCTACTGAAGTTTATTAAACTATAAATGCATCGGCTTCACGATTACAGTTTCTTCGGTAAGTTGCATATTTTTTTTCGCCAATCATCGTGCTTATTTTACATTTTTCTCTGTGTCTTTCTCATTACGCAATTTGTATGTGTTTGTTGTGTGTAAGCCGGTAACAGCTTTTGGCTCGTGTTATAATATTCTCGGGGGAAAAAAACCGCGAACCGGTTGCGGCGTAATTTTTTTTCACTTAAATAATTTTATTGGTTTTTTTTTGCAAGTCGCGCGCGTCGTTAGGAAAAAATTAATTCATACAAAATTAAGGTATCTGCCGGAGACCAGACGTGAAAAAAAAAAATAACGCATCTGTGTGTACAATAAAAAGGCACCGTTGGTTTACCTAATTCTATCGCGAATTCGTGCAAAATTCGAGGCTGCGAGAGAGAGAAAAATTCATATAAAATTGCTAATTTTGGATAAATTCCAATTGGCTGGATGCCGACGAGTGGATAATAATTTTCGCCGAGATTATACCGCAAGGGGCGATTTCCTGAATCGACGTATCGCGTGTGTTTTAAATTGCCTATCTTTATGGAAAGTTGGAATTGATTAACCCGAGTCGGCGAAAAAACCTCGATGATGGTTTGTTTCGATCAAACGATCAATTCCATCGACTGGTCTAATTTTCTGGCAAATTTAACCGGCGTTTGGAAAAAAATTACGTAAGATGGAAACGCTCTTAGAAAATTCATTCGAGATAAACGTGGACTGGGTTGGAATACGTACATATTATGTAGTTTCTTTATGCTCTTAAACGAATGCAAGTTATTTCACGTCTTTCGAATCGAGCCATCGAGAGCCAGCAGCCAGTGTACCTCTATCGGCTATCATGTATAATACGTTACGATACAGCTTAGAGCTCTTACAATACTAGTTCACTCGTTTATTTTTATTACTCGTCGTAAGGCAGTGGTACTTGGAGAGGCTCGTATATGAATAGGAAATTTCATTACAGGTATTTCATTAATCGAACCTCAGAACCTTTTACACGATCGAACCGACATTGCTTTAACCTCACATCGGCTCGATTCGATCCAAATTCTTATCGAATCTTTCGGTCTTATCTCGACTTGTTGAATGCTCTGTATTGCATCGAAATCTGTACATCGAATCGACCTTGATCTTAGATTTTCGTGTTCGAGCATTTTTAGAAATTAGCAAACGAGTCCTTTTGGCTCCACGTTTCACTTAATCAATGCATGGGGATGTTCTGAAAGAGGATACGAAGAGAGGCAAAATAAAAGGGGCGAAAAAATACTGGCTCGTAAAAATACCTCCATATAACTCGAGAACCGATTCATTAGCACCTGAAATGTGGAAATGTGTCAGTTTGCGAGTCATTAGTCATGTCGACTAATGTGCTCTATTTATGTATGGGTTTGTTGTATGCAAGTTGGAACGAGGAAGTGCTTTAATTGTGCGATTATTTCGACACTTTGGGTATACGACGAAACTGTAGTGTGATAAGTTTGTGTTTTCTGTGTCTAATATCGAGGATTTATATGGTTGGATTTTCGTAGATGAGTAAAAGGGTCTATTTTTAGATAAAGATGTCGAAAAAATTGAGGGAAAATTTCAGCCAAGGTTAAGGTTCGATTATGATACTTGTTCATTTGCAAAATATGCTAAAAAATCATCGACAAAAATTCTCGTTTCGATTAAAAAAAGGCTCAGAGCCGAATTTTTTCATTTATCGTGACATTTGTCTCAAAAATGAGAACAAATTCGATGAAAATACTTTCGTAATAAAAATTCGAGATTTTTATCGAAATTCGCCAATTATCTATCAAAGTCAAGCCGTCAAAAGGGTTTTAAATTCACGTAATTTTTGGCGCATTGTATAATGAATTAATTTATGCAACAAAATTCTATCAAATTAATACATATATTAAGTAGATAGATATCGAAATATGTACTAAATTCGTGGAATGTGCAATTTTCACAACCCAAGCAATCCAAAAAAAACCGTTTTCATATGTACGAATATATTGAACTAATTTTTTAATATTAATATATCTTATTTAAATTGTAAATACGAGAAAAAATTATAATTAAGATGCACATATAATTTCATCATCGGTTTGCATCGCTGTCAAGGTCATCCAGTGGTGGATTGGGCTGGACGAGGAGATGTAATGATGAAACCATCGACCGAAAATTCGCGATTGCCTAATTTTGGCCAATTTTTTTTTAGAACCGGTAAATTGTCGTTCAAAGGAACGAAAATTTGTCCAAAATTCAGTTCTGAAGTAGTTTTCGAGTTTTGGTGATTTGCTGAGATTTACGTTTCGTATCGTGTAAGGCATTTTGTGGCATAATTTGGGCTAAATTATTTCAATTTCAGTTTCTTGAACCAAAAAATTCAAGTTTTTGACTTCTAGTTCGCAATTGACGATTTTAACCATGTTTTGGCTGATTGTGGATACGATAACTCTCATAATAATTGATGGAATGAGCTGAAAATTATATGAGAGATTCATTACTACTAGGAATAGAAGGCTATAAATTTTGAAAAAAATTTCTGAACCGGTTCCCGAATTATTCGCGATTAAAATTTTCAAAGGCTCCTAACACCTGAAATAAAGCATTTACGTGAAATATGTGAATAACATTTTTAGAAGTACTTGAAAAAATGCACAAAAAATATTATATACAATTTTCATTTTTATGAACCGGTTCTCGAGTTATTCGCGATTGAAGTTTTCAAAGGCCTCTAACACATAAAATAAAGCATTTACGTGAAATATGTAAATAACATTTTTAGTAGTACTTGAAAAGATGCATAAAAAATATTATATACAATTTTCATTTTTATGAACCGGTTCTCGAGTTATTCACGATTGAAAATTTCAAAAGCCTTTAGCACCTAAAATAAAGCATTTACGTGAAATATGTAAATAACCTTTTTGATAGTACTTGAGAAGGTGCACAAAAAAGTTTATATACAATTTTCTTTTTGATGAACCGGTTCTCAAGATATACGTGATGGAAAATTTCAAAACTTCATCAAGGATGTATTCATTTCGTGAATTGAAAAATAAATGCTTAGCAAAATTAGATTCGAAACTTTTGAAATGCCTATTCAACTATAAATTATTTGTGATTGGTACAACACTGAAAAATTGGATTTTTTCAAAGTAAAATTTTGCGATGTTGGTGAAGAAAATCAGATTTTCTGATGCAGTTACTGCGTAAAAGTTTTTTTTTCCTGAAATGAAATTCTTTATGGTAAAAATTTGGAAAATGAATCATTTTTTGATAGATTTGGTTAATTGGGGGGGGGGTGTCAGGAATTTAAAGGACAATATTTATCACTTCTCTTCAACGAGCTCAATCCATCTGGGTGCTTCTCGTTTAGAAAAACTTGAAGAACAATTCATTGTATCAATAAATCTTCCAACCCTTTGATTTAAGACACTTGATGGAATCTATTCTCATTTTCGAGTAAAATTTTGCTAATTTGTCGATATTTTTTGCTAAAACGAAAGGGTGTAAAGATTTACTGCAAAATTCATTTTCAAATAACTCTATACAGGTTGACTGATCCACAACAATACAAATTCGACATCTCTTGCTCGAATTACACGCACACAAAGACAATCTTGGGAAGTTCTTTGACAACCCTGCATTCTTCACTCACATACACGCTTGACCCGATCTTCATTCGTTAGGCATTATTCTATTGGCGCGTGTTCAATACAAAATTGTAAAAACTTACAAGGTACAAAGTTCCAAGACAGGTATACGCATCAACGTCTAATTACCTCCGGCTACCTACACCCTGTTCAGCTCTTCAACCTGATAAATTTCCCACAAATTGTGAATAAACCAGTTTGCATTCTTTTATCATTGTTTCTAGATATTTTTACCACAGAAGCTCTTTTCTTTCTTCGCCCCTAAAAACCAACTCGCGATGAAGGATGGTTCATATGACGCGAATGTTCCACTTCATTAATCTTTTCAGGGATTATTTTTGCTTTCTCGTGTTCCACCACTTGAAATGCTGTCTTGTATTGTCGAACGTATCGTATCGGAAAACTAGAAGCAACGTGGTATTGTAGATGTACGCAGCGTTATATTTTCTCGGAAGTTATTGATGTATTTAATCCTTTAACTAATGTTGAAATTGTCATTTTTACAATCGACGGTGACTAGACGTTTGGAGAACATGTTAATAGCCTAGGTATTCCAGCAATAAAAGACCACCTGGTCCGAAGATTTTTTTTCATGCTTTATACGCGTGAATGGGTGTGCACTGTGCGAGTGTGGTGTATAGTGCATCCTATGTTATAATATACCTACTCCGGCAAAGATGTAATTCTGCCTAGGTAATTACGTGCTCGTAATGTTGTGAGGTATTTCCATACCAGGGGGATAGAGCAAAGGACTTTGAACGAATTGAGATTCTCTGACAATTTGAGATCGAAGTATTTTGCTGAACTGATTGCGTTCAACATCTAGAGCTGGCAGCATCTTGGAACATTCGCGGCCGCGAAGATTTTTCCTTTCATCGAGGCAGCACAATGTATGCGAATGTGAATACGCTCAACCTCGTAACACTTTCACTAGATGTATCGGACGTGGTCGTACATACGTCTTTATATAGAATACGTATTCTAAGCTGCCTACAATACCATCCATTTAGATTTATATTTCGCTTCAAAGGCGCCTTCGTCGATCAAATTTCAATGAAAACTCGTCAAAGATGATCTCTTCGAAAGAAAATTTCCACCGTGCGCGAGAAAACCCAACACCTCGTTGACGATGAAAATTAAAACAACATCGTTTTTACCGTAAACTCGAAGGTCAGTGGACGGGTTAATTTTTGACGAATCGGTTACGAAGCGTGACTGGAAAGTTGACGACGTGTTGCGGAAAAATGTTAATAGGCGCGGTTCACACAGTCAGACAAGGTGTAATAACGCGACACGATAAGGCAGGGGACGCGTGCCACGATGACGCGACAATGAAAACATTTTTTTTTTTCGCCGGCGAGAAAGTCTCGAATGCGAATACGAGGAATGGCAGAGGGCGCGTGGCACAATTAGCGATTAATGAATGAGAATGACGCGCGTCGGCGCGACCACCGCGCGCGCGAAACATCACCTAAAACGATGATTGCGAACAAGGTCGTCGGAATCGTAATCCTTTCAAAACATGGTACACTAACACGAGTATGATCCAACGACTTCCTTTATGAATAAGGTAATTGCGAAAAATCCCATTAGTAAGCGATTCGCTCTCGGTACATCGGTATTGCGCGCCCGCCACAGGTGAGTCGGCGAGATGTGATGGTAATGCTCCACAGACCCACACTCTCCGATGCTGAGTGCAGCAGCCGCGCTAATGACATAAGAGAAAAGTCGAGCCGGAGGTGTGTAATGTGGATGAATGGAGCAGTTAGGCAGTCAGACTAGAGAACTGGGCTGATCCGATGACCATGTTTGAAACTCGCCGAATCATTGTCCAAATTTTACCCTGCACTGGTGAACGCGAAAAGTTCGTGTCACTTTTGTTGGTAAACACGAGTCGCGGGTTTGTGGGTTAGTTCCAGTGATGGATTCGGATTATGAATGTGGGTGGTTTCAAAGGATTTGCTGTCTCAAAGGATCGATGTTCAATTATTTGTATATGTGGGTCACTGGAGTATATTTTGATTCAAATTGTCCATCGTATGGCTGGATGCGTGAGGGTTCATGGATTGAATGACTCCAAAGGTCTACAAATCATAAATCTTTTGCTCACATCAATAATTCAGCAATTTATAACAAAGTTGTAGTATCTGTTACTGGAGACCATTTTGATCCAAATTGTTCTTTGGGGACTAAGGTTGAATCCAAATTTTTGTGATGTACAATTGTCGTTCGAAGTTCTGGAAAACACAAAAAGTTCTGGAGCAATAGAAAATTTTGAAGTTTGATGGCCTTTTTCTTAGTTTTATTTTGTTTCTCGTCCTTAAATTATTCTGAAAGTTCTGGAAATACTGATGTTCCGGGAACAAGGAATTCAGTAACACTGACGCACCAGTTTAAATCAGTTGTTCAGATTCTGGAAATATCAAAATCCAGAATCCAAATTCGAAAACCCGGAATCTGAATCATTCATTCCAGGATCTTCTTTAGGATTCTGGAAAGAATCCATTATGTGGTAACTGGCAGTAAATTACCTCTACCTAATGGCAAAGTCTTATCAGAAATACATGATTAGCAATGTGGTTAGCAGCTAAAGTATGATGAAAGTATGTAAACAGCAAATAAAGATTCATTTCTGTATGAGCATCCGTGGGTATTCTTTTGGGCCTTTTTGGTCCTGTTGATAATGGCTGGTAATTGACTTTGAAATAAAATAAAAACTTTAATTCGGATTAGAATCCGAATCCGGATTCATAATGGATTTTAGAATAATCTTCGTTGGACTGTGAAACATTTGTTCCAAGCTTCTTATTCTATGGTTCTCATGTGTCAGGATTTGGATTACCGGGTTTTGATATCCCAACTTTGTGGATTCTTAACCACTCTGGTTGAAATCAGTCATAATGGTAGAGTCTAGAAAGTCCACGATTACCGAAATCCTGAATTCATTTACCTGAAATTCAAAATTCTGTATAATGTAATCCTGAATCTATTTACCCGATTTTCAGAATCCTGAATAATCATCCTGAATTCCTGAATCCATTTACCCAAAAATCAAAATCTTAAATCTATTTACCTGATTACCAAAATCCTGAACAATATAATCCTGAAACCTGAATCCATTTACTCGAACATTGAAATCCTGAATATATTCACCTGGAAATTGAAATCCCAAACGTCATTAACTCGATGTCACTGTTTTAAGGCATTCCTGCTTCCTGCAAGTCCACCTCAATGTTTCGGGGTGCAGTCTTCACCTTATTACCAAAGCTTAGCTTAGCTATACATATCTTGGTGGCGGATTGCTCTTTTTGAAATTCGAGCAGTGCTGCATACAAATCGGGGTGGGTTTTCTGGATTCCTGAAATTGGGTTTTCAGATTCGGAATTTTTGTTCTCGGGTTTAAATTTGCCAGGGATTCGGTATTCGAATAAAAGGCCAATTGGGCTAGCCATAATCCTGGCAGGTTCATCAATCACAAACCTCAAAGTCCCTTTAATATTTGAGTGGTATACGTCGCTGGAAGGACAGCAGTTCCCGTAGTCACTCCTAAATTTGAAGTAACAGCAGTACATGTATTATGGATCACTTGAGAACATATCAATTGAATTGATTCATTATGTTGAAGCTCATGGCAGCCATGAGCCATCAGACTCCAAAATCCTGAAAGGAAAAGCACTAGTCTTTGGCTTCATACTATTTCATAAGAAAAATTAATCTGGAAAATGGGTGATCCTGATTCCTGGCTTTTCACTTTCCATCCGTATTTTTTTTGAAAATTGCGCATTCTGGCTTGACTGCGATAATACTAATTTTTGGGTTCTACAACTACAAAATATTCATCTATGCCCATTCTGAACTTCTGAAGTCTTGTATCTGAGAGTGACCCATCAACTCGAATCTCTTCTTCTGGCTGCACAACTTCCGAACCCTTATTCAACATCTTCCACATCATGATTCTGGCTTCTTACTTCCAACCATATTTCTTTTGAAAATTGTGCATTCTAGCTTGGCTCGAACAATAGGTACTAATTTTTTGGTTCTACGACTACAATATATTCATCCGCGCACAATCTGAACTTCTGAAGTCTTGGATCTGAAAGTAACCGATCAACTCGAATCTCTTCCTCATCTTCATCGCTTCTCCTGTCATGCCACTTCCAAATTCCAGCCACTTCCAAACCCTTATCGAACGTATTCCACATCTCGATCCATCTGACAACCAAAGCCATCTTAACCATCACGAATTTCGACACCTCGTCGTATATTCCAACAATACCATCCAATTTCCTCATCTCCAGCAACAAATCGGCAGAACAGTCTCGGCTTCAAACAAACCTGCGTACACCGAGCCATCTTTCGATCGTTATACACATCGGAATCTTCAAAAATTTTCATCTCGTATTACCCATGTACAATAGTACACCGCCGCCGTGCATTCGATGCCTGTGCTGGTGCTGGTACTGCAGCTTCTACCCTCGTCGCCGCATCCACCATCGCTGCCGGCGTGTATTCCTAATTCCTATAGGTTAGTCGATACGGCAGCGTCTTTATGGTGTTAGTGAGCGCGTAACGTTGGTCATTGACCCAAAGTACTATCTTACTTGCTCTATAATCGACCTCGCGCTCCCTCCCTTCTATGTATCGGAGATACCTACCTATACGCGTATATAGTACTCGTATATACTACATCACGATAGAGGTACACATTCACATACTTATATACTACTCGTATAGACTCGTACCTCTCTCACTCTTTCTTTCTCTCTGTATAAGCGCTAGTACGTTTAATACACCATTACATATACATACGAACTAACTCTTGACTGCTATGCCACAGTGTCTCACGTACCCCACTTCCGCGTTTCATTCCTCCCATCGTGTACACAAACGTCGTCCACCCTATACCTCGTCTCTTCCGTATCGAGTATTCATTCTCACATCGCGCATTTCTTCTCTATAAAAATTCTCTTCCGGCATCTTGGCGCTTCGTTCAACAAGTCTTGCCAATCAGCAAAACGATAAATTATCCGACGAGTAAAATTGAAAAACCAATAATTAAACTAACGTCATCTCGTGTGGACTTTTTTCTTCTCCGCTGACGTCAATTATAAGCGGATACATGGTGTAATAATAAATAACCCCGGTTCGTACTTCTCTTACCTTATCGTTTGTGAGTTTTTGTCAAATGTTGGTCATCGTAGCGCCAAGCTGACTACCAACGAGATGAAATACTCGCACGATGCGTCTGTGGGCGAGTTTCTTGGTATCTGTTGCATATGCATGACTGCTACAATGCGGGAGAGTCTTCGAAATGACGGTTATTGGTTGCTGAAACAAACGAAATCGAGGAACTCGATTAGAATGACGTCGAGAGCCATTTTTAAGGCACTTTTATCAGATTTTGTTAAAAAAGTCATAATTTTTGGACATTTTTTGAAGAAAATTGAATTTTTTCGAATGAAAGCACTTGATTGACTCTTCCTGTCTTCTATTCACTTCAGCAATCCAAATTATTTGGCGTCTGAACAGAAAAGGGCCAAATTGGCCTCTTCTGTCAGCAATTTTAAGGAACTCAATTACTCGAAATACTATATTGAACAACTTTTGCCATCTCATTGAAAACATCCAGAGTGGATCCTCAATTTTGAAAGTTTTTAATCAAGACTTTGCCCAATTTTTCCAATTTTCAACAAACTTCCGAGAATTCTCAACTCATAGAAAGCCAACTTCACTCAATTGCTCACTCTCATCCCTTCGATGACCTTACAACAACTCGTACATCACCCTCAAAAAAAGGCCATCCAAAATATCCCCAAATCTGCAACCTGTTGGACGTTCGCCATCCTCGGAGCAGCCGATTCGCGTAGTATTTAGAACGTTTCAAGATACGTATACGTAATCGTCGATAAACTTTGACATTGTAACATAACTTATACCGCATATACGAGTATGCTACGTTTACGCGTTTAGGACTCGGGTCAATAACCTTTTGGCGTTTACAATGAACGGCCGCGCGGTCGAGTCGACGATAAAAGTTGTATCGCGCGTTATCGCGACGACGAGCCCGCTTGCTCGACATTTCCACGGAGGTGCACGTTGGATCGATCTCACCATGCTCTGCGAACATCATCGCCAAATTCCCTAAAATATATACCATCGTATACCTATATACCAGTCTTTCGTCGTACGAACCATTAAAAAAAAACGAAAAAAAAAAGAAAGAAGAGAAGAAAATATACGCGATACGAACGAGTATGCGGTTACACTGGCTCCAGGGTCAATGAACTCTGCAATCGACGAGTCGAACGAGAACGATAACGCAGAAATTGAAAGGAAAAGAAGAAAAAGAATGAGATAATACTCGGGTATTTTGCGGTAAATTGCCTAATATTCGATTACGATTATTCCGCGAGTCGGCCGGCAACCTCGTCTTTTCGATTATACACTCGCGTTTCTACCATCTCCAAGAGTATTTCCAACCGATAGTCAGAAAGTAGAAAAGTATTACTATGCATCCAGAAGGTGTGCACAACTGCGAATCGTTGACGCGACATCTCCGAAGGCGTTTACCTCTCGGCGATGGCCTTTTTGGCGAATGGATTTAGACGGCGCTAAGGAGTTGGCGCTGGCGCTAGATCTTTTCGGCAATCGGAGCACAGAGCGATAAATTCGCCAGCTCCGAAGTGCGACTATACGAGCGATAAATACATATAGCGAGCTTTAATCCGAGCTGGGTTGCTCATATGGTATACACATAGGCGTAATATTGTTTTTGTTTTCGAACAATGAGTTCAGGTTTATTTTATGGCATTTCTTTTTATAACAGGAAGTCGTTTTCATATAATGGTCGCTGCCTTGTAAGCGGCTACTTAATGCCCCGCTTAACAAAAGAATTTTTCTTCGTCCTCCCTCTTCCATACTCGACGTATACTTCAACTACCATAGCGCAGTGTTTCGTCTTCTCACGTGCTAAAGTACTCGGACTAATCTCACCATAATCGAATTCGAGTTGGAAATTTTTCGATTGATTGCTCCGTTGTTAGCTTTTGTCAGCTTACGAATAGTATAAATTATTTTTATGATTGAGAGCGTATTGATTGAATGATTTTTTAAACAACTGGTCTGTTAGAAGAATAAAGTAGGAAGGAATTTGGGAATATGTAGGGGTCGAATCTCGAATGGTCGAAAATCAAGACCATGTCACTGATTTCGTCACAAAAACATTGATTACGACCTTTTTGACTTTTTTAGATTCATCAAAAATAGGACTCGCTTTTTAAAACTTTTTTCAAACATTTCTATTATGATGATTGACATCAAATTCACAAAATTGGTATAAAATTCTCAAGTTGAAGCTATAAAAATTTATATTCAATGGTTCTATGCAGATATTTTCAATTTTTCTCAAAATTCGACAAAATTCTGATTAAAGCATATAGAAGGTCGATGATTTTGAAGATGGAGAAAAAAAAAAAAAAAAAACTAACTGCAGAAATCTTGAAAACTAAGCCCTGATGCAGATAGAGAATTTTAAGGTTTGCAATTTCGATTCTTAGTATTTTTTTTGTGGAACCCTTAGTTTGGCCAGAAAATCGATGTGTATGGGATATCTTTCAATTTTCAAAATTTATAAATTTGAATTTTCTGGCCAAGGGTCCTACGAAAAAAATGCTAAGAATAAAAATTGTATAGCTCAAAATTTTCATTCTGCTCGAAGCGATCAGTTTTTCTCTAGGAGGCTTACTTTTCGAGATTTTTGCAGTCAAACTTCGTAATGTAAAAAATGCATATCAAATTTTGAACTTTGACTGCAAAAATCACTAAAAATAAGCCTCCTAGAAAAAAACAATCACCTACTGCAGAAAGAAATTTTCATGCTGTACAATTTTGATTCTTAGCATTTTTTTCGTAGGATCTTTAGTTTGGCTAAAAAACTCATTTCTTTAAATAAAAAACATGATTTTTTTCAATTTCAAAATCACAGACTTCCTGTGTGGGCCATCTTGTCATTAGTTTCATTAAATTATTAATTGGTTTAATCCAAAAATAATATAATAGGTAAAGAGATTATCGAATTTCAAGTTGAAAATCCGAACATCAATTTTTGAAGTCGTCAAATGAATTCCAGATTCCTTTGAACCTCTCCCCTCAAATGTACGGCTGTGTGTTCATGATCGTGAACATAATAAATTCATTTAAATTATTCTCTTAATTTAGATTTTCAACACTCCATTACTTAAATTCAATTTCACATAATTCGTTCATTTTACTTCTGCGAGTATCGAAGTCTAAAAAAGTTAAGTGGATAAGATCTTCCCAAAAATACCATTTGTAACTTCGAATCGTACGATTTGCACACATGCCGAGCAATGTGTTTTGTGTTACGCCAACAATCTGAAGTTTTTTTTGTTTTGATTTTTATTATTACACAATTTTTTTTTTTTTTTTTGTACAAAAACTATCGATAACGTCGCGTCGTATTGTATCGCGGCATGAATTACGACTGGCGTCTGGTATCCGGTGATGCCCGGCGCCTGCATCCGTCCACAATGTGATAAGCGTTGTGCACTGGACTAGCCACGGTTGCAGCACGTTTGCATGTTTATTATATAAAACAAACGTGGACACTTTGATTACTTTGTATCAATAAAAATAAAATGAAAATTGGCCTAGAGTTTCTTGCTTCAATAAATCACGCAATTTATATACCTTCTTCGCGAATCCTCCCCTCTTCCTTCCCCTCCAGTCACGTATCATACACTAGAACATTAATCATATTGATTATCGCCACTTAAAGTATATTTTAAACGATACAATTTTTAACGTATTCTTCTTCTTTTTCGCAGGAACTCTGGAAACGCAACAAATGCAACAAATGAGAAGCACACACTACTTTCATCATCACATATAATACAGGTAAGCATACTATTTTTTCTTCATTCTCCTTGGATGATTCTTTTTTTTTCACGTAATACCCTAAAGCGTGCTTTGACGAATGCGGAAACAGTCGTGGAAAATTTCACCCGAATAAATTTTGGATAAAATGTTACCTTAAAAATACACCTATTCGAGTTAGAGCTGTCAGAAGAAATGATTTTCCGCAGCATGACGCGCTCAATGGTCCGTCGATTCTAGAATTTCTGACCCTCTCTTCGCCCTTCTTCGGCGTCTAAACACGATAATCCGGTCGAGGACACGTCCGACATCTCACATCAGTATATGTACGTGTACAAGTACATGAAATACATAGTATACAAGAGTGGAGCCCACGTTTCTGCGTAATTAATAATCGTAATTGTAATAATAATAATAAATAATCGCGATGGAAATATCGCGGAAGCATTGGACACAGTGCGACGCCATTGCTCGAACGAAGGACGACTTTGGTCACAATTAGATATGTCTCATAATCTGCCATTTCCAACCATTCGAAATATGCGAAAGAAGAAAACAAAAGACGAGTAGGAAGGGAGTAGTTTAATTAGGAGATATCAAGGAAAGGTGGGCAATTTGACTCCGTTCTCAAAAAGTACCTCCAATTTCCATGTCTTGAGAGGACATGATCCTTATTCTAATTAGGGTGAATCCTCCAAAAAAAGAGTTTCCTGGTATCTATGGATACCAAACATCTTTCAATGTTGATTGTCGAGGTACGAGCTTTTAATAAACTTCTATGAAAATGAAGGTCCTGGGAGGAAGGTGTCTTCAGCAGTATGTTTGAAAATATTTAAATCAAAATACATCTTATGACGACTTCATTTCATTTCATCAATTACATTGCATCATACCGATGAAATATACACCAATTCCATGTTGTACTCCTACTTTTTCCTCTACCTTAGCCTCTAGATCTTCTTAATGGACTATTACAAGTTCCTTGATCCATTCATCATTTTATATTGATGACTAATTCGCTGCCTCTGATACGGGTTACCTTGATGAAAGTACCAATCTTCTAGATCCATCGAGAGTTGCTCGATATTACGTAACATAACAACACCATCGGGCACATTCAGCACTAAAATCTCAATTGTAGGAGTAAAATAGGAACACAGTGAGGCAGGAAAGAAATCCATCGGTAAGGGTGGGCAGAACCTTAGAAAAAACAATAAAAATTAATGAAATTGAAATCAATACTATAACTGCGATTGACACTATGTAAATTTCCTTCGCCTGTTGCCCTTCTGCAAATACCTACGAAGCATCGAGTCCTTTAGCTGATACCTCTCGCCAACGAATCGGCATATCGCATCCGGAACTACATACTTGGCAGTCGGCGCACCATACTTCACAACTCCGCCAAACAAATCGCATCTTCCTACATGATACCTTTCCCTTCGCCGAGGCAAGTTTTGCTGTACTGCGGTGGTGAATGGGCCGCGCTCTGCCCCATGCAGCGACTTAACACGCAGCGTGCCATCGCGGCACTCCGTTCTCAGTTGCACGATTTGATCTAGCGTCCTTTGGATGTAGGTCAATTGAACAACGTGCGCATGCGCCGTGTACTTACAAAACTCATCGATTCGTTCGTATTTATTCGGTGCGGTAACTGGTTAAGTTCAAAAGAAGGCGAACTGGAGAGGCGTCGCGACGCAGGTGTTTTACTAGTTTTTACCAAGCCAGCGCGTACCATTGGCAAATGGCCATTCTTGCGACGCCTCATCGAGCACGCGGCTCTACGGCCTCCATATCTGTGCAAAAGTATCATGGATATGTTGCCTAACCCGTTGCGCCTCAGCTGCCTTGGTAATTGTGTAATCGACATGTGTATACGACTATGTAACCGAAACCATAAAATGTTTGTTCGGTGTACGCTCGTATGTAGCTATTTGTACTTCGTACGATGATGAGATTTGCATCGTTCGCATCCATAGATTTATTGGCAAGTGTTCAACGCATATAATGTATGGTGATCGGATGTGCAGTGCATCGTTGGCCTCATAGCGCCCACTTCTCCAACATGTATCGCCGCGGATGTACCATCGAATCCCACTATTTTGTATCATAAGGTACCATTAGGCGGCGTATCACGAATACAGTTTACGTATTCCAATATGCCAACAATTCGCCATTCTTTGCTGCTCGCGGTTTACTTGGGTTTCAAGACTTCTTTCTTTCTTGCAACCATTAAGCTCCCTTCTTTTATACCTATATCGTCAGATATCAGATACCATAGGGTCGTATTATGCAGTATCGAATACGTGATTGCATTACTCGCTTGTATCTATGTAGGTACATGTACGTATAAGTGCAAACGTTCGTAATCGTCTAGCGTGTCAGCGCAGGCATTACTCCAAAATCGATTCGTATCGTTGCAAGTCGCCAATATAGGTACCATAAATACACCTATTTGTACGTTGCATTAGACAGGCATGCTTCAAAAACGATTGGAACAATTATTCGCCAATTTTTTTCACGTGTTTCCCATGCAGAGGCATAATCAAATGGTGAGGGAAAGGGGAAAGCTAAATTCTCACATGTGTACCTGGATTAGGGCAATGAAAGAGGGATTCAGCCAAAATATTGTGATAATTTTTCAAAACAATTGCTTATCATAAAAAATCATAGACAACGCTTCATGAAATTCATGATTTCAGAAGGTTAATCACGAAATCACCACAAAATTGACTTCCATAAATCAAAATACGTCAAAAAATGCATAAAACTAAAAAATTAATAATGATAACATGAAAAGGTAAGGAGGGACGAGGAGGGACGAAGGAAAAATAAGAGAAGAACTGCCAGGAGACATCAATACCATAATCATGCCGCAACAAGGTATCTATCAAGTGCTGAAAATGCTAAAAATAGTCCTCCATTTGACAAAGTGGTGCTGAAAATTGAAAAAGTGCTGAATTTGGCTCAAAAACCCAGCATTTTTCGTTTAAAATTCATTAAAAATTCATTTTTTCCAATTCATCATTTTGAAAAAATTTCAGCTTTTGAATGCCTTTATTCCGATTGACTGGCTGGAAGGTAAAACCAGGTCTTCCATTCTTCGGAGGAGGGTGGTGGTAGTCCGTCAACTTGAAAAACATCCTGCTGAAGTTGTCACAACATTCTGAGACATTCCTGCAAAAATGCTGAAAAAGTGCTGAATTTTGATTTGGAAATTTTGTTAGACATCTTGCAGAAGTAATCATACATTCATGATTGACAACGCATTACATGGGCTCATCAAGTTCTACAGGCAAATTGTTGTAAGTATACATTGTGAAATACCAAAATTTTGCTCCATTACGAATGTCGACTTCAGCTGCCTGATGCATGACAAACTGGTGAGTGCATTCGTCACCACCAATCAGATCTTCTTCTTACCTTTTCAAATTTTCTGAAATCCTTTACCTGCACTTTTCGCTGTTCACCAATCCTTATCAAAATTTCCATGTGGTAACGTACTTGATCTATGTACAGAAGCAATAAATAATATGACAAGAGGAAAAAAATAATGGCAAATTGCCAATTTTTCATCCCAGAAAAAAATTAAATAGTGACTTCATTCGGATAATTCATACCTTGAGGGTATTTCATCTTCTTCTTCTTCTTATCGGTAATGAATTTTCGTGAAAATTGTCATCTTTGAGAAGGAATTCTGCAAAAATTATTGAAAAGATTTTATTAGAGTTTCATTCAATTTTACTAATAAGAGATACAAAATTTTGAGGATTTCGAGGTATTAGAACAGTTTATTTGATGACTGGATCAAGAAAGCTTTGATATTCTGATCCTAAGGACGACCAAGCTCCAATTTTACGAACTATCCTAATTCAATTTTCTAATTTGTCGAGCAAGCATTCCTTTCCCCTCTAAATCCCATTAATTGATCAATGAACAGAGGAATTCGTTCAATAACTTCCACAACTATCATCAAATCCCTCAAGCTACATTCGGAACACGAATCGATTAAATCAACCATCTCGTGGAATCTCTCAGTCCTCTCTCTCATATCCAGCTTGTTCATCCTACGTATAAATGGTACTCGTACGGACGTCGTAGTCGTCGGACGCGCATCCAGATAATTATCGCTGTCGTAAGCGTCTGATTTTTCAATTAAGAAATTAAACGCGTCAATCGGCTAAATAAAGCTGGAGAGTAAGGTAATAAAATTAAAACGGAAGTATGCGCGTCCTTGGAACATTTAACACAACGGAAAGACCGGCCGTTTTAGCGTGATTAGCAAATTTCACGCTATTTAACCGACTCTTTTTTTTCTATCTCTTCTTCTTCTTCCTCTTCTGGTTTCCTCCCTAATTCTCGCGATGAGCATCCAACGTACCAAATAACACGAGTATTTTTCTGTATTTGTAATTTGCACGTTTGCATACTACATCTGTTAATATTGTTTTGGAATAATTTCCCTTCTCGCCCTCGAACTTATCGTATTTTCGCTTCATTAAGGATATTATTTTCTCGTTGTATAATCTAATTTGTTATTCAATATTTCTATAAGCCCTCTACTCTTCCGCCAACCTCTTGAAACTCGTTAATTATTCATTTCTATTGGGGAAAAAATAAAAATTAAATTTGATGCACTTGCTGGCGAGATACGACGGTTGTTTATCGAGATAAATCATCGACACAGCGATCGATGCAAATTACGATAATACATATGTTGCGCGTGCGCACGCGTAGGTATTTGACCTTAACCAGTTCCGCGTGCGCGCGCGAAAATTATAAAACTTGAAAAATCGACGACCTTCCAGATTGCTGGAAGAAAGCTAGCGATGACCTTATTACGATTTTACTGTTATCGACACCACTGTGCATAAGCTGTCGCATTAAATAATACCGATTCGATTCGCGAACCAAGGGTCACCCGAGATATTAGTATCAATATACCAAACTGATACTCGTACCAGTCCCTAACACAAGTATCTAGGTATTCGAAGCAGCAAAAATTTACAAATAGGTACTAAACAACTGGTCGCACCGAGTGTACGACTCCAGATGTCATTTTAAATTATCATAAGATTTACGAGCGAATTAGCGACAAAAAACCGCTATAAATATTCGTCATCGTGATAATTTTGGTACACCTAGGTGTGTAAAAATTTAGTCATGACACACGACACGGTGCACGGCGACGCAACGTGACGCGTTCGTTATAAGGCGCACTGCGCAGCATTGCTTTTTTTTATGGCACCGCACGTTATCGTCGGATTAATAAATACTCGTTATTCGTACATATACTTACGGGCTAGAAACACTTCCTAGTGCGCATTTTATATTTCATATTGTTCCGTATTATGAGTAACTCGGCGGGACGCGGCGCGGCGCAGCCCTGCCACCTTTGTTACCTGTGTAGAGTTTCCCATTCATAAAAAATGCAAGAATTCTTATTTAATAATGAAATGTACTCTTAGTTCGGGTATCGCTATTCGCTATTCACTTTCGTACCTGTGCATGTGGCAGAGTGTGCGTGTGAACGTACCAGCACATCTACAGCTACAGGTAATTGTCGTGTATTACGGCGCGAGCACGACCCGAAACATGGTTCGCGTATCGTCCGCATATAGGTCGTCGTCTCTCTCTCGAGTAAAAACATTTCGTACAATTTGAACACGTAAATTATCAACATTATACGTACGTCTGTAGACGCCCTCGCCCTTACGTCATATTTACCATAATCGTGGTTTTTTTGTCTAGTGTAACATCATTAAGTACGTACAAGTTCGACTTTATGGGCAGGTTTGAAAAACAGATTGAAGTGGTTGGAATTTGCCCTGTATTCTTTCTTGTTTTGGGTCGAAAAATGAGTCAATTTTTTGCGGAAAAATTGAACATAAAAGACTGGATGGAAAGTGTGCTGACACTGAAACTGCACCAAATGGTACATCGAAAATTTCAGTCTCCAGACTTGATTTGCATCTTATTTACTGGTTGTAAAATTTTTAGGAAGCCATGAAAGCCAAAATTTTTCAAAACTAAAGCTTGTGAAATTATTTTTTTGGAAGAAAAACTTGAAAAGGTGTAAGGGGTGATAAAACCTACGGGGAAATGGTTATAAAACATCCCAAAAAATTATAAAGATTTTATAATACAAATGAGTATACAGGGACCTGTAGGGCAATGGAAGTCATGGAGGAGCCATAGATTTCAAAAAGGCCATGGAAGTCATGGAAAAGTCATAAGATTTTAAAAAGTCTCATGAAAGTCATAGAAAAGTAATGGATTTTACTGTTGAAGTACAGATTTTTGACTTTTTATCGGACAAAATTCAGATTGGGTTATAACTGATTTGATTTTTTTTGTAAAGTTACAAAAAATTTCTTAAAAAAAAAAAAAAAAAAATCCTGAAAACAGTAGTAAAAGTTATGAATTTCAAAAAAAAATCCAGATATTCATCCCGAAGTAGTTCCCATCGTTTGAAATACTTGAAGAAAGAAAATGATCCGAGATCATGAATGGTTCTTTCTGAAGATTGGAAGGTGAAGAGGGGTATCAGGATGACCTGGAAAATTTGAATAATCAAAATGTACGTAAATTCCACTTCTCCGCGCATTCTACCTTTGAAATTGCATTTGCTTCAATTTAGATACGTTCAAAAAGATGACATAAAATTAAAATACTTGGGATGCCTAAAATTAAAATCTTTGGACAGGGTAAAAAATGGTGGAAAAGAGACCTAGATAGACAAATTAGAAGACATTCCTTCCGTATAAAAAAATCCAACTTCACACGTCCATTTAAAAATGGTCTGGAAATTGCACAAAACTGAACCTTTTTGGCAATAGTTTCTAATCATGAACTCTTGAGGATAAAAAAGAATTATATTGACATTTTAGAACAATTCAATATCGTACTCTAGAAAATTATGAATTCTTCAAAAATCAGGGAAATTGAAAATGGCTTAAGCTTTATTCGAGGATCCAAAATTTTGGTTTTCCATGTCAATAAAAAAACAGTAAATTTTGTTCATGTGATGTTTAAATATCAAAAAAATGTAATATCGATATTTTAAAATTTTTTATACAATTTTCACAAGAGCAGCTTAAAAATCTGAAAATTTAAAATATTATGATATCACTACATTCCCAATTTCGTTGAAAACTAGCAGTCTTGTTTAATATATTTATAGTTTTGAAAAAAGTGGACTATTTTTCTTTTTTTTTTTGCAAATTTTTCTCCAGTGCATTTCACTTCAGTTCTCATCTTTTATGGAAGGAGCATAGCCGGCATAAGGGATAGTTTTCATTTTTATCTGCCTAAAAAAATTTCAGAATAGAATGGGCGGAGGCACTTCTCGAAGTTTTTTTGGAAAGCAGTGAAAGTAATAGTAATTTTTGGCAAAAAAAATGCTTTAGAAGTCATGGAAAAGTCACGGATTTTTAACTTTTCATCGAGCAAAATTTAAATTTGATTACCTTCAATTTGAATTTTTATTTCTTGTCCCCTTTTCTGCTGTAAAGTTACAAAATTTTCTAGAAAAAAAAACCATTCGATATGTAAAAGTCATGGAAAAGTCATGGATTTTCAACTTTTCATTGAGCAAAATTCAAATTTGATTACAATCAATTTAAATTTTTTTTTGTGTCTTCTTTTTTGCTGCAAAGTTACAAACATTTTCTAGAAGAAGAAAAAAAAACATTTGATATGTAAAAAAGTCATGGAAAAGTCATGGATTCTACTGTTGAAATCATGGATTTTTGACTTTTCACTGGGCAAAATTCAAATTTGATTACCTACCTTCCATTTGAATTTTTATTTCTTGTCTCCTTTTCTGCTGTAAAGTTACAAAATTTTCTAGAAAAAAAAAACATTCGATATGTAAAAAAGGTCATGGAAAAAGTCACAGATTTCCAAAAAAGAATCCAGTTAGACAACCTGAAAATATAAAAATCAAATGAAAAAACTGAAAACAAACTGAAAAAATCATAAAGTCATGAAATATCATTTGTAAGGTTTAAACAGCTGAAAATTCATGTCACAAATCACTTTATGGCTGTAAAAAGACAAAATTCACTTACCACACAGATTTTTAATTTTCTGCGGATTTATTTGAATTTCGACCCATTTTCAACATTCAGTCTTCCCCTCTACCTCTCCCCATCTGACAAAAACCAGGTACATGGCCTAGTTTTGAACAAGTGTCTGCCCTTTCCCATCGCCCTGGTACAACCCCATACCACGAATTTGACCTGAATTTTTGCCCGACAGATTAAGAAAATAGGACAATGGTAGCACAAAAAACCAAATAAATAGTTCAAATATGACTGTAAACCTTCGAAAGGTATCTAGGATCACGAAATCTATGCCACGCACCATTCAACCCTTCATTTCTATATCTACTCCAGGTCAACCCATCCTTTTTTGTTAAAAGAATGAAAATTCGGCCAAACAGTGAAAGTCTCCACTACCGAAGATCAATTAACCAACACACCGCAACGAACAAAAAAATGCCTAAAAATTTGCCCCAAAAAATCGTACCACGCGCGACCTTCTTTTATACGTAATTTTCGCCAATCGTATTGTCCAAAGTATAACCTGGCAATGTACAATTGAATGAAGAGACGATGAAAAAAAAAAGGCAACATTTTTATTACTCTAGGCGATAGGTATGTTATTTATTGCTCTTTATAGATTTATTAGGAGGGCCGCCGGGGACGGTTTATTTTGTCTGTTTTCGTTTTTCCTTCTCTTTCTTTTCTTTTCATACGAGTACATCGAGATACACAGGGTATTAATTCGCGAACTTTCTTTTCAACTGGTTGCTCGTGTCGCTGCTCTGAAGCCCGACTCGATTTCGTTTTCGTTCTTTTTTTTGCTATTTGATGGGTTCGGAGTGAGATGTGGTATGTTGCCTTTTGTTGGGTGGCTACGTTGCCAAGGTTGAAGGTAGACAAAAAGTGCCACAGTATCTATGTGCAATAAAGATCGCACTTGTTTGAATTTTTTTCACTTTACATTTCACGACTGACCTAGAAAACAATCTTCGCCATTTTAATGTATACGCACGTAAAAAAAAAAGAGCATCAACGTTGGTATGATTTACACAGCACGACTTCGGGTACATCTGCATTCATCATTTTGAAGCATTTGACATTTGTTAGATATTTTAAGGATGTCTAGGCGGCTATTAGGATGAAAACAGAGTCATCGTCGATCTCTGCTACTGAAAAATCAACTCGCTCGAATCTGGACCATTAGGATAGAATAATACCATAAAGAAACTGCTGTCAAGGGCGCCAACGCGGACGCCAATATTCTTATACGAAGAGACCTTGCGTGTTGCGTGAAAATGTCGCCGCAAGTTCAACAAACTGGTGCTAATGTTAACTAAGTAATAAGTACTCGTGATACGCACATTCGTGCGTATGTAATACGTATGAAAGACGAACGGGCAATGTTCTTTGACTAGTTTCATTGCCAATTGTGCGTGAGTCGTATTGCGTCGGTATGTAATGTAATGTACATAGCACGTAATATGGAATCAGGCGCCTATTTAAACCAGGCGGAAGAAAACAATCGAAACCGCGCACCCCGCACCGATCATGGTTCAGCTGGTGACCTCCGCTGCTCGTCATTTTGATCTGTTTTCCATTCGCACGACCCTGATGAGTACAATCGCCGCTACCGCTTTCACGCTTAGCGCCGAAATAAGAAGAAAAAATACACGGTGGTAATGATTCGATAATCGTAGCAATAATAATAACAACAACAACGTGTTTAAGGCGAATGTACATAATATTACGTCGATAATATGTCAAGTCGTATATTAAAACTTAAAATACGGATATGACAGCGCGCGTGCGATTCATTTGTCCATTTCAATACTTTCGAGGCGATAACACAACTTAGATAAGTGAGTCTCTTCCATCTATGGTCTCTTTCGTTTAGATCATCTTCTGTACGTATGAATAACAAATACACACCTGAAGTGACTGATCATTGGCAAAAAAATAGAAAGAAAGAAACTTAGAGTAGATACGTAGCATTGTGTCATCAGCTTGACCAATTTAATGGAAGGAAAAACCAAGGGGTATAAAGTGTATAATTTCTGAGTATCTTATCAATTTTCTTTCCTGCTAACGACCCAATTCTTGGAATTGATTGATATGCTTTCCATGTATTTGGATTTTGTAGGGTTCAAGAGTGGCGGTGAGGGGGTGAGAGGATGATCGGTCAAAAATTTTTATGAATCGAATTAGGGTCAAAGTTAATTAAAATGAGATTAGGTAAAATTGAAAATTTCGAAACAAACACCACCGAATCATTATCTCCTTATCATTAAGTCTAAGAGTCTACATATCAATGTTTGAATAACGAAAATTTTTTTCGATTTCAACGTTGATATGAAAAAATCGTTAAATTTGATCAGTCGTTGTCAGACGTAATTTCGATTATTGATTGATTAACCCTAATTCATGATTGATGTCAATATTTCTAAATTTCTTTTCAAATCGATCGTTTTGGTTGAATTTTAAATTCGACAATTTTAATGAATTTTCACGTTCATAATTTTGCAACTTCGCAAAGATTTCGATTAATTTTCGAAATCGATTTATTACACGATTTACTCCAAAAAACGACTTCAAATTCATTCGATAGCGTTTGTCAACGGAAACTGACTCAAAATTTGAATTTTCACTTTTCAGACCTCAATAACTTCAACTTTGATAACTATAAATCATAATTTTTTGGGGAAGATTTCAAAATTTGAGTTCTTTGGAGATGAGATAAATCGAACTCAAAATTTGAATTTCAAGACCACAAAATCCCAGAAATCAACTAGGTATCAATGTTTAATTTCCAATAATTGAAATTTCGATCAATTTTTGAATAATAATCATTTCGATGGATTTTACAAATCGACGAATTTTAGTCGATTTTCAAAATCGAAAACTCGATGAATAATCTCCAATACGTACCTGATTTACACATAAAATTTTCAAAATTTCAAATTGTATCAAGTTTTCTAAAGTGATTGAAGTGATCGATTTTCAACATCGATAAACTTTGGTCGATTTCCAAAATCTAAATCTTTTGTCGATTTTTATTCCAAATTTTGTGATTTTCAATTTCTACAAATTTTGAAAGTCGATTAATATGTATCGATTTTCAATATCGATAAATCTAATCGAAATTCGAAATCGAAAACAGATGTTCAATACCTAATTTACAAACAAAATTATCAAAATACATAATTTGTCCAGTGTTAAAAATCGATTAAAATGATCGATTTTCAACATCGATAAATTTTGGTCGATTTCCAAAATCGAAATCTTTCATCGATTTTTAGTACGAAAATTCTATATCAAATTTTGTAATTTTCGACTTCTACAATTTTTTAAAGTCTATTAGTATGTATCGATTTTTAACATCGATAAATCTAGTCGAAATCGAAAACTTATTGATAACGAAATTTTTAAATCACATGATTTCATCTAGTGTTCAAAATTGATAAAAATAATCGATTTTCAACATCGATAAATTCTTATCGATTTCCCAAATCGAAATCTTATATCGATTTTTAATACCAAATTTTGATACAAAATTTTGTTATTTTCAATTTCTACAAATTTTTAAGGTCGATTAATATATATCGATTTTCAACATCGATAAATCTATTCGAAATCGAAAATCGAAAACTTATTGATAACGAAATTTTCAAAACACATGATTTCTTCTAGTGTTCAAAATTGACAAAGATAATCGATTTTCAACATCGATAAATTTTGATCGATTTTCAAAATCGAAATCTTTTCATTTTTTTTCGATTTTTAATACAAAATTTTAATACTCTATTTTGAAAATTCCCAATTTCTACAATTTTGTGAAATCGATTATTAATATCGATAAAATTACTCGATTTCGAAAATCAATAGCAATCGATTTATAATAGGTAAATAATTTCGATACAAAATTTGAAAAATTCACCATTTCGACCAATTCTCGAAATCGATTAAAATTATCGATTTACTTCAAAAATCGAGTATGAAATTCTCGATTTCAGATGAATGAAATTTGAGTATTTTGATAAATCGATAAATTCAAAACCTTGAAAGATTATACATAATTCAATCAGGATTGAGTAAGCAATTATTCGATCTTGATCAAAAAATTATTTATTCATTTTAGTCACAAAATTCAATAAAAAATTGGCAAATTTCAATTCAAGAATCAAAAATTACCTAATTTTTCACGAAACTGAAATTTTTAGACATCTTTACTACTTCAAAAACTCATATCGAGATGAATTTCCTCGAAAAACTGGATTTTTTACGACTTCTGATTCAATTACTTCATTACTTTCACTACCATCATCACCACGTTCGCATCTACCTCCATATTTGGCCCTGGCCCTGTCAAACATCTCAGTCATATTCACTCAACCTTCCAACCCATCACAACAAGAGGAAAAAAAATCATCAAAATTTCGTCGTCTCATTTAGCATCAATTTTCACCGATACGTTAATCGCAACGCGATGTTAATGTTTGTTCGCGTGCGCCGAGATAACGACGCCACCGTTTGCTCGAGAGAGTTCGTTCACCTGTCATAGCCACCATAACATTTACGAGTATTTTTTTTCGTAAGTGCTGCAAAAACAATACACGGCTGGTCGGGCAATTTGCGCGACACGACGTCGTTCAAAGAAAGAAGGAAAGAAAGAAATTACAATTTATTTATCTTTCTATAGCACCTACGTAGAATACTCGAGGTGTATTTCCTTCCGTACCTTATCGTTTGTTTATAGCGAGCAATTTACGTTTAAAAATACTCGCCGCGTGTTGTTAAACGATATACGAGTTGGGTAAAAAAAAAAAATAATGGAAATTTGCGTCGCATATCGTATCGCTTTGTACCTATAAAGATTTAGATTATGAAAATTTTCCATTCATGCGCCGAGTTATCCAAGTTCTCTGGTCGGTCGAATGACCGGTTTTTTTATCGGGTGTTTTCATTAATGAATCATATGGTACGATTTTTTACGCCAATGTTACAGAATGCTTGTCTCCGCGTATACCTGTCCTAGTGTTTTTTTTCGTTAGAATTTGAAGTATTCCTAATTTACGTGAGTTTTGGAAAAAAAATTTAGGAATTTTCGAAACAACTCGAAAAGCTGGAGGGGGAGGGGAGGGGGCATTCGATCGATATTATTGAGATATTGCATACGTTTTTCGTAGAATTTGGATTTTTATTATTCGATCGAAGGGAAATATTGAAGTATTTCAACCGATTTTTAACAATTCGAATACTGAAATCAAACTTTCGAAAATCTGTTAAAACTTTAAATTTGGGAAACATTGAAATTTGTTGATTGAAAACATCGAACAAAAGTTCGACTTTGAAAATCGATCGAATATGGAAATGATAATGATGAATTTTGACAATTGAAGGAGGTATTCTACAGTAGAAAATGGGGTCGAAGCCATCAAACATGTATTTATCGATCAAGTGAAAAATCGATTATTCTGATCAATTTAAAAAATCGATTGTTCTGATCGATTATAAAATATCGATTTTTAAAATTATGTGAAAATTTATATCCGATTTTTGAAATTGACTAAAGTAATCAATTTTGAAAATTGTTGAAAATTCAGAAAAATTATTTAAATATCGATTAAAATCATTAATTTTTGAACTCTACCAAAATTTATCGATTTTAAAAATCGATTGGCAAAATAATTACTTGCGATTGTAAATCGATTAAAAATTTTCAAAAAATGTATTTAATGTTGATCTCGAGTGAGAGTTGATTAATCGATAATTGACAATATTTTCGATTAATCAAAATCGATAATTTTCGATTAATCGAAATCGATAATTTCAGATTACGAATATTTTGAAAATTTCTTTCAAAAAATGAAATATAAAATTCTGTAATCGATTTAAATTATCGATATCTAAAATCGATATACAGAAATTCGAAATTGATCAGATGATGTGATTAATTTTCAAAAGTTGTCTAATTCGTAAATTTTCCATGGATTTTCAAATTCATTAAATCGCTTGGGCCTTTTCAATAAGGAATACCAATGGTAACCTACTCTTCTCTCTACCTTCACTTTTCTCAAAAATTCGCACTTTTCACTTTCAAATGTAAAATTTTGTTCAAGATTTCATACTCGAATAACTCATCCCCCCTCCAACTCTTCAAAATTTCACCTTCATACGTTCAATGATCATTCTTCAGTCTTTCGTGAGACCAGCTCGTTTTATCGATACAAACTACCATCTTTTGGAGTCAAAATTGACGATAATGTTTTCCACGTGTTTTCCATCATTATAAACTTCAGCTTGGCAAATTTTTCCTCGCTTCCTCCCGTTTAAAATTGTTAATTACGCGACAGCGAATCATTTCAATCTAATGATCAACCACATCACTTATTTCAAAAAGGTCAGACACTCGTACATAGATAAATTGATATATTACATCCTTAATTCCTTATACCTACTCGTCTTTCGTATATAAGTATCTGAAACAAGTTGATGGATGTTTCGAACCATACGCACGCGCAAAACCTACGTAGGACATATGTATCTTCAATACACAAGTTTTATCTACTTGAAAAAAAACTAACCCTGGTAAATTTTATTAGTCACGCGGTCGCGTCGTCAATTAGTCATCATGATGTTAAAACTACGTATTACTTGGGTAGTGTCTGCGAGATACTAGATAGCTAGTTAATCTAAATCAAAATTAATGAATCAGAAGAGGCTGCTTCGAACCATCGACCATCATTCGTCAATCGTATTTTTACGTAGAATAATTCGCATCCTCGAGCATCTTCGGGACATCGACGCCGACTTCGTAATCGTAATCGTAATTGTACGCGTAATCTTAAAACGTGTTCACGCGTGCGCGGAGAAAAGCATCCACGCCGAAGAAGTCAGCGCACCGGACACTCTTACTTTTCTTCTTGCCAAAGCAACCAGAAAGACGACGAGAAACGGCGGCGATAAACGGAGGAACGAGCAAGAAAGAAAATGGAAAGAGAGTAACGAAAAGTACGTAAAAAAAGAGAGAAAAAAACTGCACGATGACGAATCGGCGGCGAATGCGCGAAATAATTTCTCCGAGAAGCGTCGTGCATGCCTGATGGAAGAAAGGCGGTTGAAAATTTTTCAATCAAAACGACGGGACGCGCGAGTCGAGTACGCGATGGTCCGCGTGAGAAACATATCGTATTGTGCAGTATTTGTTGAAAGCGAAACGTGCAATTAATTTTATAATGGAATTAAAGTTATCGGGGTCCGCCTAGTTGCCACTTTTCCTTTCGAAACTAGTTTTCACTTTCTACGTTAAAAGCGGTTTCGTCCGACGACATCGGATCGCGGACGCGAACCAAGCCGCGCCGCAGTCAACGCGGTGAGCGTCTTTTACGATACGATAGAGGCGATAAGCGCCAGGCAACCATAGCCGCGTCCGAACACGCCGAGAAGTATCCACTTGTGCCTGAATTGACGGCCGTGTTTTTCGTAGTGGTACTTCGGGGTAGATAACTAGTCGTGAAATGTGAAAAAGTCGTGATTTTAGGTGATTGGTCATGAACGTCTAGAAAAGTCATGGAAAGGTCATGATTTTTAGGTAGTCAGACATGAAAGTCTTGAAAAGTCATGAAAAAGTCATGATTTTTGGGTAGTCAGATATGAAAGTCTTGAAAAGTCATGATTTTGGGGTAGTCAGACATGAAAGTCTTGAAAAGTCATGATTTTTGGGTAGTCAGACATGAAAGTCTTGAAAAGTCATGAAAAAGTCATGATTTTGGGGCAGTCAGACATGAAAGTCTTGAAAAGTCATGATTTTGGATGGTCAGTCAAGAAAGTCTTGAAAAAGTCATGAAATCAGCTCGGAATTGACTTCCAAAAATCAAAATACATCAAAAAATTCTTAAAATTGTTTCTCATCCCTTGAATGACTGTCTGGCTATGCTGCAGCCATTAAATGACCAAAGAAATAATATCCACCTAAAAATACCTACCGTGCAAGCAATTATTCTAAGTTGAGCTTATGGTAGGAGGCAACATGTTTATGCCAAAGACTAGAAAACTTCATTAAAAAAGATCATGAAAAAGTCATGAATTTGCTTCAGAAAATTCTGTTAAGACACCATTCATAACGGTTTCCATTCCGATTGAGCAAAAACTGCATGCGAGAGTCATTGAGTACTTCTAGATCGAGATGCATCCCATTCCCCGTAATTTGGCATCAACAGAACACGAATGGAGTGATATTTTGCAACCAAATCTTCATAATCGGCCAACTGAACGAAATATTCCTTCGAAATTGACTCGAACTCGAACCAATACCCTGAAAATACTCAAAAAAAATAACATCAACGAAAACACAATCAGTACCAAACCTTTCACTCCTCACGCCAGAAACTCTTCTAAAGGTCATTGAAACCCAATCGACCACGTCGTTCTACGTCACAGTAGACACTGACGTACGATTTGTGAACCATGACGTCACCGAATTCGAATTTCTAATCGTCTGATACAGCTCGGACCGTACACTCTTCTCGATGGTATCTGGCTCTGGTCGCTTGTAAAAGTGCCTTATGTATGGGTAAACTCGTCGTACCCGTATGATATTAATTTCACTTTTATTCGCAAGTCGTATAACGTCACTTTGTCCAGACCGCCGAACCGATATCCAGATGAGAAATACCACTTGTAGGTTGTAAACAAACTCTTACTTTATACGAATCGCCTCAGTCAAGTTTATCGATGAAATCCCCTTCGATCAGTAGCGAGAGATCCACAGCTATACGAAGATTAAGTACCTCTATGTAAACTGATAACAAGTCAGACAGTAAAATTACAAGATAAGAAGTGAGGGAAAAGAGGAGGATGAGTATTCTCATGGGATTTGGGCTCGTTTCCTCGTTAGCTTTTGATAAAGAACAGAAAAAATCCCACACCTTTGTCCTCTAGTATCCTTTTCAATCTGGACCAAAAATCGTCACAATTCTTGCAAAGTTCTCATTAAGATCATTATCCCGTAACGATAAAAGATTACTTAACATTCAATCGAGAGAGTTAGTTGGATTAGAATACCTTATAAGCAAGTACTGGTGGTCAAAACTGTACATGTACGTAATATGTTTACACGAAACAATCGAAAATGCAACTAAGTATAAACGAGATATCCATAATTAATTACAATCGATGTCGAGATTAAAGGAGGAGAGGACGAATAAGGAAATGTATACATCTTCCCTCTTCCAATTAAGTATATTATAAATATCGATGGAATTTTCCACATTCAATCATCTCGAAGTCGATGAATTATTGCATTAGAAATTTTCAATTTCCAAATAGAAATTGTTGTTTCGATGATAAAATATTATAATTTCTTCGAGCTGAATCAGAACTAGTTTGTTAGATACAGGACTTTTTCGTCACTTGTTTCAACTCCTTCTCTCCTTCGACTACCATGAGACGTTATGACCGATGACCATGATTATCGTAGATGTGTTTTAAAAAAATTCGTTATTTTAATTTTATACAAAAAATTCTTTTGTCAAAAAAAAAATTGAAAAGCAAAACTATACCGAGAGTAAATCATTATAATACAAAAACACGTACAACTTGTCCGAAAATTAAAATTTGTTACGTCCAAAAAAATTGAATAATTTTAATTTTTTTTCAAGTATGATTTCATAAGATACGAATATTTGAATTTTAAGGTCAAACATATAAAAACAGAAACAAATTGTTCTAAATGTGAATAAAAGACTCAAAATAATCTTAAAAAAAAAAAAAAAATTATGTAATTATCTCCATTCCAATAAAAAAAAAATCAAAACTAAATTCCTCCGCAAACGACTGCACAGCACATATCAGCACATTCCCAATAAACCCAACTTGTCAATTTTGTCGTTAAATTCCTATACTAATTTTCTTCTTTTTATGTTACAGATTCAGATTTCATTGCGCAATTTTAAACCCGAAACAATGGAAAACAAGGTGTTAAGATTCTTTCTATATTGGAAACACGCGAAATACAAACCTTCCAAATATATTTTTTATAATTTATTATTTTTTATTGCGTAAATTTATTTAAAATTTAAAATGAAAAAAAATAGAAAAAGGTAAAAAAAATCCGTTGAAAAAAAAGAGATAAAAAAGAAAGCAAGTCAAAGCGGGAACGAGTATTCACGTAAAAATGAATATTTAAAATTAAAATACAACTATTTATTTTAAAATTAATTTATTATTTATTTTGTAGTCCTTCTTTGTTCTTATTCAGTAAGGAGTATTATGTAAATATTGTATGTACTGAGCATTTCATATTAATGCAAAAAATTAATATTTAATACATTCATTTTCAATATATTGTTGTCACTGTTATTGGTTTTCTGTAGAAATTGATTATTACGATGAATACCAACCACTAACTGTGGCATATCCTTGAAGGAAACACGATTGAGAAAAAAAAGTACTATGTCGTCTTATCAAATCTGTGTACCTAATGTGGCTAATGGCGGTAGCATTGATAAGCGATTGTCTATTATTCTCGAACTAAGTCGAACGTCTACCTCATTCACCGATATCAAAAATTTGTAGTGAAATTATATTCGGAATTTCCAGACGTTTACTGGTTCACACGATATCATTAATATTGTCGTAGGTTAGTCTTTTAGTGTTTATCGAACATAAAAAACAAGACCGGAATGGTGCATTGCATGTTGGTGTTTCGAAACACTTCACATTTGAAGTGTAATATTGAAAAACAAACGAAACGAGTACGAATAAGCACATCAAGTACTGAATTCAAAAATACGTACGTACGTGAACGGTGAAATTAGCAACAGGCAGTTTCTCAAACGAATGACTACATAATTTGATGGTCTACGAAATGAGCCAAAGGAACGATTCTGCCAAATATGATGGCGATCGATACGATTATACATTCATATAATGTTTTAAGAACTTCAAACAGGTAATAAAAGGGTAGTTTCAAGTAATATACAAGTATAGTTAACGGACACCCTGTAAGTCGGAATACTTCCTAAACCGACTAAATTGGACTATTTTTCAAATGCATTGTTCAACGATAGTTTTCGAATATGGAAACAAAGAATGATAATATGTGGTAAGGACTTGAGTACTCACTACTACAATCCTCATGATACGATTTGTGAAAACAAATGCACTCACCAGTAGTCATACAATCCACATTCCTGAGTTCTTTTCATTTCAGACATACGTTGAGACTAGCTGTCTGACAATCGTCCATTAATTTGAAAATATGTTAAAGCTTACCCTGTTAAATCAATAAAAAACAACAGCATTAAACAATTCGTATTCACTAGCTAAATCACAATACCGAAATAATGATCAAACACTCGTACAAATCTTATTTACCTGAATTGAAGATTCAATTCGTCTCACCGGCGGCGGCAACACGTGGATACAGTAACAATTGACCGAATCATTTATCGAAATCTATCATTAAATAACCCGAATACGAATAGAAAACTAATAAAACGTTCATAAATGATCGCGAAGTTCTGCAAATTATAATTTTCTTTGTTTTTCCGAGATTCAATAAATTTTAGACCACATTGCGGCAGAGGAAAAACTTTAACTGTGGATTTAATGTCAGTGTGTCCAAATTCGCAAACATAAAAATGCATTAAAAATCTTCCCGAAGACGTATCCCATAAACCGAAACTGATTATTGTTTATTTTTTATCATTTTTTTAATTTTTTTAGACGATTATTTTTCTTGAATCTTGATTCATGACACGATTGATAATAGCAAAATTAATTGATATTGAAAAAATAAAATTACTGATGGACTGTGTTTTCATTTTCAGGTTTTATCATTATTTATAAAATGATACGTTGGAAAAAAAAAGAATAATACCATAAAAAATGGAAAACTTGTCAAAATCAAATAAATAAAATCTCTCTACAATACTTTATTTAATAAATAAGCTCTTTATGCTGATTTAATGAATATGTATGAATTGCAAAACACACATAAAATGTAGGTATACCTCACTGACCCAACTCAATAATACAAAAATACGCATGTACATTACCTGGAATATGGAATATAATCATTATTAAGACAACCAACAGCGAGTACCAATATGCATACCTCAACATGCACCTAGTTAACCCAGCATTCTTATAACCTTATAGATGATGTTCAAATAATTCAGTTATCAAGAGTAAAAGTGGTACAAGTATATTTATAATGCATTCTTTCCAGTGCCGGCTAGAAATAGAAAGTTTTGCTAAAATTCATAGGTGTAAGGTATCTATGCATGCCGCAGATACATACGATTAAAATAAACATACGTTTGCAATTTGAAGTTCTTAAGTAGTACCAGATGTTTCATTTTCAACGGCATTTAAATTAACGACTCAATTACGACAAATTAAAAAAGAAATAACAAATTTGTATTAGTTATAGGAATAGAGGTACGATAACTTCAAAATTCCAGTTGCAGCTATAGGTACTTTAGCAGATGTGCATATTTAATGTGCTACCCACCTATAAAGTATGCATATTTTGATATCTAATTAAGCATTGAACGTGCTACCTGTTCGCGTTTCGTTGGTTAAATATAAATTTGCTTAATGAAATTAATTATTAAGCTTTCTTTGGTTTCGAATATTATATCATTCGATTCGAAACCAGCAAATAATATAACATTTATTAATAATTAAGTACCTAAGTTAATATTGAAAAAAAAATGATGAACGAAGTGAACGAATGAAAATACCTACGGCGAGGGTAAAATTAAATATTCGTAGAAAACATGCAACGGTGAATTAATTTACAATTTTTTATCGTCTATTGAAATACCTTGTAGAAGGTCATACGAAAATTTTCAACTGCATTAGTTTAAAACTCCCAACATTCGTAATCAAATTACGTACGTACAGTAAATTGTACTTTCAATGCGGTTGAGTACGTCTGAGTACATCATTGTATGTACACCTTGACTGATTTCATCTACTCGAATGATATATGCATTCATTTTACAATTTTTAGATATAATGCAACGAAATTTTCCTACAATTTGAATTTTTCACCAAAAATAATTAGGTAAAATTTCAACAAAACTTTCAGCACTTCAGTAACATCAAGCACGAACTAAAAAAGCATGATATTCGTAGACAGGACCATGTAAGTAGATACATTGCGTACATCCTGCTAATCTAATTTTCAAATTTCAAAATATACTTATAATTTATCTTTGATACAAATCTGAAATTTTGAAAAAAAAAAGAATTTGTAGAAATTTTTTATTGCCCTAATGAAATGCAAATAATTACCGACCTTGAACGTAAAAAACACTATTATCATGCATTCGGTTAGTATAATTTTTTAACACGGGTTATTAGTAAAGAAAAGAAGTATTCTTTCGAAGAACACGCGCCGGTAGTAATCATTCATCGTAAAGCGAGCATTTTTTCTTTTTTCTTTCTTTTTTTTGGGTCAAATAATAAGTGTGAAATCTAGCAGCCCTCGCATACATCCGCCATCATTTAATCCGTTTGTCACAAAGAAGTGGTTCTACATATACACTTACGAGTGGGTCAAATGTGACCTAGATTTATTTAGCGAAGTTAGCACAACGCTACGAAGGCTAGGTCAATTTTCCAATACCACTTTTGCTCTCAGCGTCGATGCAAACCAAGCGGGGGTTATCCGTGCTTGCTTTTACTATACGTACATTTTTGCAAAGTACCTACATTTATGTTTAAATATGTATAAGGGGCATGGCGCACCGATAAAAAAAAAACGGGTACCGGTGGGCACCAGTGGCGAGTACGGTGCTTCGATTCAGCGACCCAGGCTCCGCGCAGGCACAAGATCGACACCTTTCCAACATATGACCGTCTGGCGCGAAACCACTACCTAAATTTTTTTTAAAAGAAGAACAAACACATTTAATTTTCAGGCATTTATACATCAACGATTATGACGCGCCGACGCTTTCTCTTTTCGTTAATTTATTTTAGGAATTAGCCCAATTTTAGAGTCGCTTTTACTTTTTCTTAAAGCGACAAAGTGTTTGGCAAAATAAATGCTAATTTTCATATTGCGTGTTTTATAACACCGCGAAAAAAAGCGAAAGTGAAATACGAGGAAAATGAAAGAAACGTTGCATAAATGGAAAATATTCGTAAGAATGCAGTAATACGTTATAGGTACTTACTGATGCATTTTTAACGACCTTTTTTCAGGGATGGAAAACTGAAACTGAAACTATAACCGAAAAATGAAAATAACTGGAACTTGAATGAAAAAACTGAAACTGAAACTTGAAAAGTGAAAAGTGAAAACTAGAAAGTAGAAACTGGAACTGAAAAAAAAAATGAGAACTGAAAACTTTAATTGGAACTAAAATGAATTTCAGTTCCAGTTTTCTATGTAATTTTGTTCGTATTGTTCAACTAAAAATAAAAACATCCATGTTGAAGGCTAGAAGCTAAATGTATTGAAAAAAAAAAACTGGAAACTGGAAACTGAAAACTAGAACTGGAACTAAAAAATTGAAAACTGGAACTAGAACTTGCATGAAAACTACAAACACAAACTGGAAACTGAAAAACTGGAACTTTTATCATTTCAGTTTTCCATCCCTGTTTTTTTTTACTCATATTTTGAAAAGTTCCAGATATAGACAGTACCTAGTTCCAGACTAGAGCTCGATTAAATTCATGATAAGCTGTAGTGATCAATACATCAATACCTACCTATCACACTGTAGATTCTGCATCTGCATCAACTCAAATATTGATATCAATGATAACTGATAAGCCATATTTTGATATTTCATTGTTTCAAAAAAAGAATTAACAAATATGAAGCGATTCTCATACTTACCATTTGAGATACCTATTTTGCAAAATTACCTAAATGAAATTACTAGATATCAATTGCACGTGTTATTGTGATTTTTAATATTCTAACGCAATGTTCGCTATTGTTGAAATTTTGCAATATCTTTTTCATAATATTTGATTGATATAAGTAGTAGAAGCATAAAACTGAAAAAAATACAAACATCAATCGCAAAATGATAAAGTTCAATCAATGTTTTGAAAATCTTATCATGTTTTCATTTCAAATTTCCCGATTTATATTTTCATACTTTGATAAGTGATAACGATACAAGATATACTTACTTTTGCAGACTGAAACTTTGAAATGAAATTCATAGCACGTGTGGATTCTGACACTACCACCCGCTCAAAATTACAAGAAACTGAAAACATAAATTTCAACTCCTTAACTACACTAATTTAAAATTACAATGACTGTCGCCAAGATAAACCGTACAGGTGGTTGGCGGCCGGAAATTAGGTACACATTTCATACAAAGCATAGGGTGAAGCGGAAATCTGCGAAAATTGGCATACACTTGCCGAAATATCATACATATTTATTCATTTTAACTTTTCAGCGCACTTTTCATTGAGGACATCAAATGGAGGATCAATTACATTTGATTGCAAAATTATAATATTTGCAAATTGATTAGAAATGAATAAGTGACAAATTTTATTTTATTAGTTTCCATTTAACGATGACTTTCGTTTTCTATTCCACTGCATCTCAAAATTCTTACATTTTTTCGATTAAAAAGTAAGTAATCTTGTAATAATAGAAATAGGGTTGACCAAAAACTTACCCAATATTTTCATATCATCATTCAGAATGCATCCTGCCTCATTTTCGTTTACATTGAGTCGATATTCAGCACAGCAAACATTTACACAAAATCGACATTAATTTTTTCACGCAAATTTACGTATTATCCTGTGTTTTAGTTTTCCTTGGCATGTTTTCTATACGTACACCGCGATCACACCTAAAGCAATTTAAAAAAAGAAAAAATGTTTTCAAATTTACGATTTCATACATAGATAAAATAGTTGAAACGTTCGAATAAAAATGTCACATAAATTCGAATGTAATACCGGTTCGCAAGCGTAAGAAGAGGGAGAAAAAAAATAAAATGGAAAATTATGTACACGAGAAAATTATGGAGGTTTCAAAAGCATTGTATCCGTATCACCTGCAGATTTTATCTTTTTTTTGCGCAGATGAAACCTCGCTGGTTGTTTTATTTTTCCTAAATGAAACTGCAGTATTCTTGAAGATGACCCGTGCACGGTGATACTTTAAAAAAGTCATATACCTACTCGTATTTTCATTCATATCAAGTACTCATAGATGATTTCCAGCAAGATCAACCTTTACGACTCAATTATAATTTCTTCGCTAAATTTCTGACCAAATATTCACTTCGTGTTACAATTCGCTGCAAACTTCATATTGCATAAAGAAGAATGTGTTCCTAAAACAAAAAAAAAACTTCGCACAGTAAATTTATCGCATGCATTGTATAATGTATACATAGATGCTGGATATAATAGCCCATCGAAATAGGTACCACCAATGCGGTTATACACGATCGCCATGTACCAAGTGGATATTATTTAAACTGATAATTTACGTTTTTTAAGACCTTAATTATATTATAATTGCTACGTGCCCATGCATATACATTATCGTAGATATATGCATATTTCAAACGTTTCCGCATACCTCCTTCAACGCATCATTTTCACCTACTTTTTTTCGAAGAATTTATTTTGATTAATTACAACATTACATAATTTAAGCTCGAAAATATTTTCAGATGAAGACGCATTTCCTGCCTATTTATTTTTGAAAATGAATCGATAAAAAAAGAAATTAAAAATTATGCATTTTACTCGGTTTACCGACGTACTCGTGGTTACTAAGTGTTTGGCTGTTAGTTGCATTGTCAAGTTTACGACGCGACGTTTTAATGAATGGGAAAAAAATGCATAATTTTCATTGTCAACTGTTGCGTTGGATTACTTTAGCAGACATCGTACGATAAAGATACAATATGCTTGCTTTAACGTAGCAAGGTACCTAAGTAAATTGGCGAGAAATTCGTCCAATTAAACCACGTAATGCAAATTAAATAGGTACTTATGCAGATAAGAATAAAATTAAACGTACTCGTAATGATGATTTGAAAAATTACAAAGGTACCTATTTTGTATTTCAGCACCCTTCGGAAATTATTTTTTTCAATTTTATTTCAGTCACATTAACATACGTGTGGTTTGAGGTTGACTCATAAAAAAAACTGGTACCAGGTGAAATTTTCTTCGTCATTTAAAAATTGACGCAGTGTTTAGTGATTAGCGTGTTGCTTAAATGCTTCTTTCATTACGACTAAAGAGAAGAAAAACAAAACAGAATATCAATTATTTTACAAAAACTTGGTTAATTTATTTTGTGTACCTGTGCATTGATAAAGTGTTTACGACCTTGTTTTTGATTAGCGTGCAATTGTTATCGAAAGTGGTATCCGCAATGATTGTATGAGTCGATACGACTAATATTTATCTCACTCTTGTTTTTTCCAGTTCGCAAGATATATGAAGCTATAGGTACTTGATTACCAATACGAATTACGATTCATACTTCATTGATAACATTATATTCTTAGAGCGAATATCGAGTAAGACAATTTTTAATCTCTCAGCTGAAACCATTCCCGAATGCAGTCACTTGGCATATGATGGACAAAATGATTGGGAATGTATCGAGAATCGAGATAGAGCGCCCATCACAAAATCCGTCCTTCTTTGATCACAGCATTGAACATTTTCACTATGATGAAACCTAGAAAAATTAAAACTTCATTTAAAAATAAGTATTTGTAACACTTCAAATTTTTTCATCTCATTGAACGAAAATATGGGGGGGGGGGGTGATCAATCATCATTCATCACACAAGTGATATCAATAGGATTGCAAAATCAAAAAACAAAAATCGGATCACGTGCTGTTAAGGATGGAAAACTGAAAATTGAAAAGATTTTTCAAGACTGAAACTAAAGCTAAAACTGAAAAATCCAAAACTATTGCAGTGATGGAAAACTGAAACTGAACTTCAGTTTCAGTTTTCGGTTTTTGGTTTTCAGTTCAACTTTTCAGTTTTTCCATAATTGAAGTTACTATTGACTGAAAAGTGAAACTGAAACTCAACAGTTAAAAACTGAAACTGAAAATTGAAAAAATTGTTGGTTTCAGTTTCAGCTTGAAAACTGAAAAGATTTTTCGATATTGAAACTACAACTAAAACTGAAAAATCCAGAACTGTTGATGAAAAGTGAAACTTGTACAGAACATGTCAAAAACTGAAACTGGAAATTGAAACTGAAAAAATTATTGGTTTCAGTTTCAGTTTTTTTCAAGTTTCAATGTAACGTTTGGTCAGGGATGGAAAAGTGAAAAGCGAAAAAAAACTGAAACCGATAAAACTGGAAACTGAAATGATTTTTCGAAACTGAAACTAAAAATAAAATTTAAAAATCCAGAACTGGAACTGAAAACTGAAAACTGAAATTGAAAAAAAATTGAAATCCTTAAAACTAAAAGTAAAAACTGAAAACTGAAACTGAAACCCTCAAAACTGAAAATTGAAAACCGAAACTGAAACTGAAATTATTTCAGCTTTCCATCCCTGCGTGGTGCCTCGGCCATATATGGTCAAAGGCGTGTTGTGGTGTTTGGTTTATTTTAAAAAAAAATTCTTCAGAAATTTAGTTTTGAAGTTTTGAACTTTTGATGCAGTCATTTCTTTCTTTATTTTTTAAATATTAGGTAGGTACTTATTTATTAGTCAATTTTTGTTATTATAGGTAGGTAGGTAGGTACTATACAAAGTTTGACTATGTAACGGACATAATTAAAGTCATTAAACTCGTTACCAGAGGATATAGAATATGAAACAGGAATTCAAATTCAAAATTTCAACAGACGAAGGACGAAATGAGATTTGCTGATACTTGAATGATACCGGTAAAGATAATGATGAATCCGGCTATCTACCCAATTTAAGTAAGTAGTTAGTAGGTATATTACATAATATTCAACTCTTCATTTCAGGCCATGTCACATCACTATGAATCATCATAATAAAGGATCATCTGTTTAAGGATCTTCATCCGCACATAGGTGCCTTATAATAATTATAATCAAGCTCAAACACGTCACCGATATGAATCGTCGCCCAACAGCCTCAAGACACCATTCTCTGCTATTGCTGTACAAGTACCTATCGAAAATCGAAACGGATGTATAGAAGTCAGGAGGCGTTCGTTTTCGCCAATGTAATCGCATTATTTGCAACAATGACAACCGTAGGAACATACTACATAGTATCGAAATTTGATTTAATCATACGAAATAATATACAATTAATAATTACTAATTCAAAGTAGTAGGTGGAGGTAGTCTATTGATAGATATGTAAAACGTATCTACACACATCTTGACCTATCTTTACGTTCGACTATACATTTACGAATTACAGACAAGAATCGTAGGTACCATATAATTACTTGCAATACATAGTCAATGTTACGATGTTAGAATGCATTATTACGTAATAAGGTTGTTGCAGCAAAAATGCGAGTCGCGAATAAATACACATGCACATTTTTTGTATTAATTAAGGAACAAAAGCGAAGCAACAATAACGTAATTCAATTTTCAATTGGTGCTTTATTTTAGAAAAATTCAAGCGAGTAAACAATAATGCATAATGATGTTAAAAAATTACAGACTAATAATAAAAACAAAATTAACTCCACATTCTCAACTGCAACAAAGAAATAAACTCGTGGAAAATAATGCGAAAAAAATTACTTATTCTGAAAAGTAATATTTATCTGTCAGCGTGATTCGACGACGTAAGCAAGGCGTGGGAAAAAACTAGATAAGGCTGGCGCGATTGAACTCGATGCAGCAAATATATAAGGGTTGTATTAAGAATGCGGAAATAGGGTAGAAGTGTAGAGAAGAAAACCGAAGCAGAAGATTAAATAACATGGTGTAGGTAACAGGTGTTAATAGATAATGGTACTGTTGATTCATTTAACGGGGTTAGAAACTCTCTTGGGGTAGGCCAAGATGACTACGCAAACCTGTAGACCTGGAGAGTGGTAACTGACGTAACGACGAGCATAATTCTTATCTTGTAGAGTTGTTGGGTCGCACTTCGGCGATCCTTGCAACGTTTATAGGTTTGCTTATGAACTTGGATAATTTCGTTAAACATCCTATGAGTATTCCATATGCCTGTAGTTGAAATCGAATTAGTCTAAAATTTATAGAGCTATCGGTTTAAAACATCTGCAGAATTTTCCAAGAATTGTTACACTGTCTCTGTCTGGTGTGGTTGCTATTTGCAAGTAATTAAGAACATAGTTTTCTTAGATATTTGAATCATGATGCACGTAGCTTTTATTCAACTATGATAATTATTACCGTATAATAAAAAATATTGAAAAGTTGAAATGCCAAAACGTGGAATATACATCATTTTTCCTCATTCAAGTATTCATTTACTTCAGCTGAAAATTAATCCTACCTAACTGGTTTTATTTTGAAAAATTATTTTATCCATAACTCGATTAAAATATTTTATCAGGTCATTTCAATTTCCATACCGGATGTCTAATTAATACCCAAAAAGCAGTGATGCAAAATAAAAAATTATCTGCATTGATAACAATAGTAATGCATTTTTTTCGAGTTTTAATTAGTAATAAATTGAAATGTAACTTCTAATTAGTCAATTTAAACAAAATTCACCCTAAAAAGTGAAAAAAAAACTCGTTGAGATCCTTTTCAATAGTAGCAATAACACTCATAATTGATAACAACTGTTTGTTATCAATGTTATTGCAACTAATTGAAAAGAAAAGGATCTAATCATCTAAACGATTTTTTTTCACTTTTTAGGGTAGATTTTGTTTAAATTGACTAATTAGAAGTTACATTTCAATTGATTACTAATTAAAACTCGAAAAAAATGCATTACTATTGTTATCAATACAGATAATTTTTTATTTTGCATCACTGCTTTTTGGGTATTAATTAGACACCCGGTAATTCTCTACTTCAGCTAGGTATTAAATATCAGTTCTTGATCACGACTTATATACATTTAGATTTGTAATTGAGAAGGTAATTGGTTCAATTTTGATTTTTTTTTCAAAGCACGATAAAAATATTTCCTACTCCTAGCCTTCATCATACTTCAATAGAGCATTTTTTGAGAAAAAAAACACACATAAAATTAAAATTATACTCAATTTCAAATTGTTTACAATTATAAAAACAATATTGGGCAGAAGATTTCAATACATGGTTTAAAATTATTCATTAGTTATCAGCCAACTGAGCTAAACTCTTATTTAAAAATTTAGCATACAATCCCAAAACAGGCGCACCAGTCGCGTTCTGTGGGACATCTCCAGCAGCACCAGCAATATCCAAATGGGAATATTTTATTGGCGATTCGGAACCAACACCATACTACGAAATTAAAAAAATAACAGTAAAAAATCACGTTCAATAGTCAGATTTTTCTACATATTATTTTCAAACTGACTTTATCCAATCCAGAAGCTAAAATCAAAAACGCAGCTGGACCTTGATGACCTCTTGGTGTTCTAGATGACGGTTGGTTATTCGCTTGTAGGACATCTTCGCCTTCAACTTGACCTACGAATCATTAATTTTTTACTCGAATAATTTTCTTTTATTTGTTCACATTTTTATGAAGTTTGTTGAACGAACCTTTGTGGAATTTGTAGTCTTCTCTACGAATAGTGCTCACTTCGAAAGGTTCGCCGATTTGTTCGGAATATTTAGATAATAAGAGAGCGTTTTCAGTTCTACGAGCAGCCTCGTTATCCAACACAATCTACGAACAAAGTTACATTTATAATTTATCTTATCAATTAACAATGTTGCTGACTTGAGATAAAAGTAGTAAAATATTTACTAACGGAATATCCGCATCCAACGGTCAAATATGCGTGACCAGTTAAAGTAGCAATAGTCATTAAATGAGGATTTACTGATTTCAAAGCTTCTTCTTTAGCCTACGAATGAAACATGAAAACATACAGATTTGTATCAAACATGAATACTCATACAAATAATCGAAAAGTGGAAAAAAGAAAAAAAAATTACATAGCATAAAGGATCAGTCATAATCATACGCCCTTCAGCATCGGTATTTCCAATTCGAACTCTTAAGCCAGCTCGCGATTGAATAATTTCATCGGCAACGTAACAGTTTTCTCCGACACTATTTCTAACCATACCCATAATTCCAACAACTTTTACATTCGCAGGTTTAAGTTGAGCAACAGCCTAAACCAACGAAATATAATTCAAATTAGAAAACGTCGTTTTATGTAGAAAACAGGCATAATTCTTTGAAATTTTCGACCTTTAAAAATCCACCAACTGCGGCAGCGCCACATTTATCACGAGACATACCAGCCATGATACCGCCGGCTTTGATATCAGCACCGCCAGTATCATAAGTGACACCTTTGCCGACCAGGAATAGTGTTTCTTGAGGTGCTTCGGCTTCGTAGGTTAAAATTATAATCCGTCCCCGATGACGTTCAATTTCTACGAACAAAATGAATAATTTAAGTGTTGGCAAATATACATGAAATATGAATTTATTTCCTCGTGAGCTCACCATTAGCAGCTCTATTTACGGCAGCAAACAAAGGGTATTCTTTTTCGAAAGTACTCAAGTCGCTAATCACACGAACAGTTACGGGTTCGTTTTTAAAAGCATCAAGAACGTATTCTTCGACTTTAGGTGGAGCCATGCGTTCAGGATCTGAACCACCGATGTCTCTAGCCACGTATCTATTAAACAGATCATATATTTATTCATGTGGCTCATTTCCAATAATTCGGAGTAAAGCTGAAATAGATATACCTTCCATTTTCCAAAGCTATCGCAGTTTTCACAATTTGATCGAGTTTTTTCGGTTGAGTACTGTAAATTCCGAGTTGCTTAATTTTAGGAAATACTTCGGGTCTTTCTTCGCGATATTGTAAATTCTGCAAATGAGAAAACGGATGTTGATCAAATTAGCTAATACTTTTTAATATTACATCATATTATATCAAAAATATATCGTGTGTAACTACATTGTATAAATTAACAAATACCAAATCTATTCTTGCTTAGCGAGATAAGCCAACGAAGCATTGAATACCTTTAATTAATGATAACGCATGATATAATTGGAAGTAATTAGGCGGTGCAATTTTCAAAAAGCGAGAAAAGATATTCTCGTTTGTCGTATCAATACGGATGATAGGAAGTAATGATACGTAAACTTCTAATAGCGAAAAAGGTAAAATTAGCGATAACAACTAATTACCACATATAAAGCTTCAAAAACTCCGAGTAATGTGACAAGCTGGCAATACGGAAAATCGGAATAAGGTGACAGAATAACCAAAGGCGTTTTCACTCCTGCTTTAAGTGCTCTGCGAATACAAAAAATAACTTATAAGCATCTGTGATAGAATTATTCTTCAACGTTAAATAAACAATTGCTACTGTTAAACATGTCTCAAGTATGCGCTATCGTATCTCTTATCAACGTCAAGCGCACTAATTTGACAAATTGTGAGTATTTATAAGCAACCGAAGCATCGTTTAATGGAAAAATACAGCGATATTTACGTGATGTGTTTTTTTTTACCTTTGAATACCCTTTTTACCACTTTCTCCGAATGAACGAACGTCGTTGAAGTCTGGATTAATAGAAACTGGAACGTAAACAACTCGACCGGCCGGTAAATTGACTTCTAAAACTGCTCCTTCGCCTTCGACTGCTTTATCAATCTAAATAAATATTTGTAAAAATATTATTTTCTCATACTGCGGGTTATATAATTACAAAAGAAATATTTTTTACTTTGTATGCTTTAGCAATAGCAGATTGAATTGGAGCTGGTCCTTCACTGCCCGGTTTTGCGGCAGAAATGAAGATAATGCCATCATAACCGGCAACATCGACTGATTTTTCTACTTTTACAGCGAAAGGCAACCTGAAAGAATGAATAAAATGACACGTATTTGGTATTTGAAGCGTAATGAAGCATTTTAATGCCGCTATGTAATACGAAGAAATGATATTATCTAAAAGAATTTTTAAAGTACAAACCCATTGACAAGTGCCATTTTATGAAATCGATTTTAAAAAAATCAAAGTTGATGCCGATTTGAACGTGAAGTAGAACTTTGATCGAGACTACACTACAGAAACACTGCACAAAGAAATAAAAACTAAGCGAACTAGTTATTACTTATTCGGTTTTATCTACGCTACGCCCTACGAAGAGCAGATAAAGCAGGAAAAAAAATGATTGTGGTGGTGGAAGTTGAGTGAAATATTTGACTCGATGATTTCTGAGTGAAGCTGATGTTTCGGAGTCGCTATCGGTATCAATCACCGTAATTATGTAATATGTTTATCTATGAATAACTTGAAGAAAAAGAAGACAGTATAAATTTTTCCGCTCGTATTTTTGAAAATAAATAAATTGCAATTGCATGTTTTTAAATAGCGTTGCTTATCATTGAAGTCTTCTTATCACTGGTCTATTGTGTTTAATAACGAGCGTGTAATTTGTCACGTGCGACATTTGCGTTTGACACTTTCGCGTTGCGTTTTTTTTTGTTGTGTATTTCACTGTGTTTTTATTTTTTATAGTTCATATTTTTCCTTTTTTACGTGGATAAGTTGCTGAAATCCATTCCAGATCGCTTGAGGGATTTTTTTAGATTCAGATTAGATCCAACGCAAAAGATCTAATCTACAGATCCAAAGATCACTCCTCAGTCAAATTTTGGGATTTTAAATATCTTTGTAAATTTGTAGTGATCTGATCTATGATCTTTGAAGATCAATCGAACTTCAAGAATCTTTGATCTAAAATCTTCAAAATATGGATCTTCAGTTGAAAGAAACTGATTTTTTTGGATCTATACATTTTTTTGAAATTGAATATTGGAATCCAAAATCTAGATTTTCTCAATTAATCAACTTCAAACAAAGATAAAGATCCAAAAAAAGATCCGTTTCTAACTTTCTTTCACCTGAACATCCATATTTTAAAGATTTTAGACCAAAGATTCTCAAAATTCGATTGATCTACGAGCTTTATAAAGATCACTAGGCGGCTGGACCGCTTTGCGGCCCATCCCCCGAGCTGCTGTTACTGTCATATTTGATTGAAATTCTCAGTTTTTTGTCAAAATTGTAATTTCTATAATTTTTTTTTCTAGTCCAAGCTGTAATTTTTTGTCAAAATTGTCAATTTATGTCAAAATTATAATTTTTTGTCAAAATGGTGATTTCAAAGCACAAATCGTATTTCCGTTCTTCGTCAATTGTTTTTTTGTCCAAATAGTGAATTTTTGGTCAAAATTGTCATTTCAAGGTAAAAATCGTTATTTTCGGTCCAAA
>FIZU01058963.1:0-19183 GCA_900064475.1 Pseudococcus longispinus
TTTCAAATACCTCTAGCGCCTTGAATATTGCAGTTAGGTGAAAATTGCACATGACCTTTTTCATAGTATTTAAAAAGACGCATAAAAAAGGTTCTATAGTATTTTCATTTTTGTGAACCGGTTCTCGAGGTATTCACGATTAAAATTTTCAAATACCTCTAACGCCTTGAATATTGCAGTTACGTGAAAATTGCGCATGACCTTTTTATTAGCATTTAAAAAGGCGCATTAAAAAGGTTCAATACTATTTTCATTTTTGTGAACCGGTTCTTCAGATATTCACGATTGAAATTTTCAAATACCTCTAGCGCATTGAATATTGCAGTTCCGTGAAAATTGCACATGACCTTTTTAGTAGCATTTAAAAAGATACATTAAAAAGGTCATATACAGTTTTCATTTTTGTGAACCGGTTTTCAAGATATTCGCGACAGTAGTTTTTTTTCTCAAAATTTAAATTTCGCTTTAAATACTTTTTTGATTGTTGAAGATTTATTATGAAATTTACGGTGAGAAAATCAGCTTTTCTTACGCATTCGCTGCGTTACAGTTTTTTTTTGTTTTTTTTTGAAATTCGCATGATTCCTTCCATATTGAATATGGCTATACTCGCTCATTCTTAGAGCTTTGTTCGAGGAGTTTAATTTTTAAATTTTTTTCAGCATTTTAAACCTCGAAGAGCCATAAATATTCCTCCAGATAAAAGTTTTTGCACTTTTTAATGATTTAACTTGTTCACTATTTTTCATATATTCTTATAGCAATATTTTTCAAAACTCAAACCCTCTATTTCTTCCATATATGATTCGAAATGAGACCACCGTACTTACCTGTGCACTCTAAATTACACACGTACCCAGAAGTCACGTGTAAATCTCCGAGTTATTAGAAAGTACGTGCATTTTAGGCACCACCTATTTGTTACATTTCATTTACTAATTCGAACGTGAATTAATTCCAATTATTTTATCCGGTCGAAAACCTTCTTACGGACAGGCATACACCTTTATATTATCCTTAAGTGAATGAAATACATTTCTTTGTATATCCGAGACTGAGAGCAGTGTTTTTACACAGCCAAAGCTATTTACTCATCTATCGATTGAAATTTCGCCACAGTCGAACTTACGACTACCTTCACCGTATACCTGTACCTACAAATCTGTATCGCGTGTAAATTTTTTTTCATCAAGGTGGAGTAGTGTAAAGGTGTGAAAAAAATAACATGAAATCGAAGATACATGATTCATTGTTGTTATTTAACTCATTATCATGCCTTCCTGCGGTGCTACCGTTTGCGGTAGCGCGAAGACAATGAGAAAATACATCGTGAAAATAGTTATACGCGTTTTAGTAAAGTATTAATCACTTTTTTTTTCACCATTCGTATCGTTAAGGTGATATTTTTTTCATCGATGAATTTCCGTTACCGGTATCGATTTTTCTCACATGATTCTTAACAATCTATCGATACGTTTGGGAAGAAGGCGACAAAAAAAAAAAACAATTACAACTTTAAGTTGCATTTTAAGGCACGCGGGTAGGCAAAAGAAGGGGAAGAAAGAATACCATAATGTGGAATTTCAACACAGCTGAGAAACCTTTCATGCGCATCTTAAACAGATTTTTATATAAAAACAATCGGAGTACATTGACAAGATACAATGGCGAGGTAAACGTTAAATACTTAATTGCAATTAAAATACGTGTAAAAAATACCTAAAAAATAGTCTGGAATGAGATGTTGGATTTTATACATTGCGACCGATCCGATGCAATAAGAAAAAAGAAGTGAATGTACGAGGCGAATTGTTCAAAGCTGGATAATTTTCACACTACGTGTACCAGAAGTACCTACACATAGATACAAATTAACCAAACGAAACATGATAGATACAGATAGTCCGCATTGAGGAATCTTTTGTCTTTTATATACTTTTATTATACTTATACCACAGCACTATCGGAGATTTAACACTGGAGAAGGAAACGGCGCTTTATTTGTGTACCAAACGTAATTCACTTTTAATTCTTTTTTATCCCTTTTTATATAACGACCTTGGAAGTTTTTAATTAAATTTATGACTATTATCCGTTTTATAAACTGGACCACTTGGTTTTGAAAAAGCGTTTTTCGAGATCGTGTTTATATATGAAATGTAAATTTAATTTCACCTCCGAATGTTTATTTTTAAGCGAACTCGTAGCCGTAGCTTCGGCGAAATTTTCCGGTAGCGCGAAATTTTAATGTGTTTCGCTGCTTGGCTCGGAATGCGGATAATTTTAATATATTTTTGCGGCGAAATTTTTCATTATTTTAACTAGACGCTGGCAAAGATAGCGAGACGATACGCGTGCGGTAATTTAAATCTTTGCATGGGTTAACGTCGGATACCAAATTTACCCCTTTTTTTTGGTGGAATTTTTTCCTTTTCAGAATAGACCGGTGCAATAAAATTTGGGTAACAATTTTTTTTCACTGGTTCGAGGCTTTTTGCTGTTGAGTAAGGTAAAATATAGTCGCTTGGCTGTAATTCAATTCAGTGAAATTTTACCAAATTGTTGAAAATTTTGAAAAACATAAACTGTGTGAAAAATTAGCCACAATTTAAAAAAAAAATGATTAAAAATTTTGTGAAAGAGTAAAATATATGAGTTTTGGATTTCATTCGTTGGGTCCCATTGAAAATTTACAAAAATCGAAGCGTTCTAGATACCAAGATTTTCATATTTTAATTAAGATGTGAAAATTTTTTCTCTAATGAATTTTATTTATCAAACTTCTAAAATTACAAAATAGGAAAAATTTTGGAAATAAAATAAAATTGAAATCAATGATGAAAATTTTCATTCTAAAATTACAATAAACTTGTTAATTTTATAATATTTTTGAGAATTTTCATTCTAAAATTTTGATATTTCATTTTAAAGTTTGATCGATGATAAAATATTTTTGAAGAATTTTTATTTTTAAATATTCAAAAAATATTCACTTATAGAATACAGTTTTTTGAAATCGACTTTCCATTCTAAAATTTTGACTAAAATTTTTTTTCTTTAAAGTTTCAAACTTTTGACAGAAAATTTTGTTTCAAAATTTTGGTTAAAATTTTCATATTGAAAGTTCGCGTGTTATTTTTATTTTTAAATAACAAATACTTTTTTTTAATGTTGACAAAATTTTTATTACAAAGTTTTTGAAAAATTTGAATTTTGAAATATTTTTGAGATTTTTCATTCTAAAATACGTACCTATTATTTAATAATGATTTTTATGCTAAAAGCATTGATTAATTTTGAATTTTTTTTTGGAGGTCAAAGCAATATTTATTTTGAAATGTTATAGAATTATTATTCAAAAAATAATCTCGATGATAACTTATTTCTGAAATTCTTGATTTCGAAATACTTATATATTTTAAAAATAAGTATTCAAAAATATATTCATTTTGGAATATTTTTAAAAAATTTTTTGTTTTGAAATCTTGATTAAGATTAAGAATTTCTATTCTAAAAATTTGATTTGATTTTTTTAAAAATATTAAATATTCAAAAGTGTTCATTTTGGAATGTTTTTGAGAATTTTCATTCTGAAATATTTTTGAAGAATTCCAATTCCTCGAAATATTAAAAAAATTCCATGCTGAAATACCTATTGTTGAGAATTTCCATTCTGGAATTTTGACCAAAATTTTTCATTTCGAATCTATTTATGGAAATTTTTATTTCAAACTTTTGGTGAAAATTGTCATTTTGAAATTTCTTGTAAAATTTCGATATAAAAAGTTTTTTTTGAAATGTTGACAACATTTTTATTTTGAAGTTTTTGAAGCATTTTCATTCAAAAATATTAATAAACATTTTCATTCTAAAATGTAATTTAATTTTGAAATTTTTTAAAAATATCTTGAAAATATTTATTTTGGAATAGGTATTTTTGAGAATTTCCATTCTAAAATATTCTTTAAAAAATCCTGTTATGGAAATATTCTCATGCTGAAATATGTTTTAAAAATCTATTCATTCCTAATTTTGAAATATTTTAAAAATATGCACTTTTCAAAAAATATTTATTTTGGAATGTTTTTTGAAAAATTTCATTTCAAAAATTTGATCATTTTTTTAATATCTAAAAAATGGTTATTTTGGAATTTTTTTGAGAATTTTCATCGTAAAATATTTTTGCAGAGGTGTTTTATTTGAATTTTTTTGATAGAAATTTTTGTTTCAAACATTTGGTAAAATGAAATTTCTTCCGAAATAATTAAATTTTGATTCTTCAATTACAATAAAAAATTTTGTTTTGAAATGTTGACAAATTTTTATCCTGAAGGTTTTGAAAAATTGTCATTCTAAAATATTAGGTAATAAAAATGTTAATTCTAAAGGCTCAAATAATTTTGAAATAATATTCAAAAAATATTCATTTTGGAATGTTTTTGAGAATTTTTATTCTAAAAAAATCTTTGAAGAACTCCTATTCTGAAATATTCTGGCGCTAAAATATTTTTGAAAGCTTTAATCTGGAATCTTGATTAAAAATTTTCATTCTAAAAACTTAGTTAAACATTTTTTAAATATCCAAAAAAACTAATTTGGGAATGTTTTTTGAAAATTTTCATTCCAAAATATTTTCGGTCGGCAATTTTAACAATTTTTTAGGCAATTTTCATAATTTCTTGACCATTTTTATCATATTCAAGAACAAAAATTCATTCGACCAGAACACTATATTTATCCAAAAAGAAGCTTTGAAATTGAATTAATATAGGTAAGTATAGCTAAATGCCTGGTAAAAATTATTTTCAACTTCTGACACCTCAAATGTACACACGTGTATATCAATGGCACGATTTACCTATTCCATATCTAGATACCTGTTTATTCCACTTCGATTTTAATTCCGATCCAACCCCTCAATAAATATTTCATTTTTCCAGTACAAAAAGGGCTTCCTCACTCCGGACATTTTTCCACCAAAAAACTACATTAATTTCTCATCCATCCCTAATCCATTATACGCTGCTTTTCATCAACGTACTGGTACTCGCAACAATTCCCCATCTGTTTGTTCATTTCGAGAAAAATCCAATCTAAATAGAAACGATGTTCATTTAAAGTATCAAATTTTTAAATTCGTTTATAAATCGGGCTAATCAGTTTAACAACAAAGCGGAACGTAATTATTTTCAATTTTAATACAGCGACAACAAAACATGCGAAAATATTTTTGCATAATAAAAAATTACATTATAATTAATTTTTCACTTCGTAACATTCGTAAATTAAATTTAAAAAAAGATGATGGAAAATTTTTCAAAAAATGCATGCAAATTGCGAATAAAAAAATAACGGAGGAGGGGGCGGGTGGTGGGTAGATCGAATTTGCATCGTTAATTTCGAGAAATTTTAAGATTAAAATACGAGTTTATGGGGGAGGTATAGAGTTCGTAACATCAAAGTGTAGTCGTTAGAAAAAGAAGAAAACATCTTTTCGTATGGAAAAAATTCCCTTGGACCCCCTCCCCCCGCAGTTTCATTTAAATATTTTCAAAATCAAAAATACTCAATTCGTGTAAAAGAACAAAAAAAATTAAAGCTTTTCGATTTTACTGAAATTGAAATATTTGATGGATATCGACATGAAACAAGTCCAGACGTGATTTTTAGGCCTCTAGCTCATCTCGAAGGATGTTTTAAGTTCCCGAAATGGCGTCGTTCGGGTATTTAAAAAAAAATTGGAAAAAAAGGAAAAAATGAACGACATTGATCTAAATGCAGGTTGATGGTGTATTTTGGTGTCAATGATGATATATTGCAAGAAAAAAAATTTCCGACCAGAAATGACCTAGTTAAAGGAAAAAAACGAGCTAAAAAATGGTATTTTGAAGATTTAGGTATGACCCTCGCCCTTGACAAAAATCAAAAAAAATTCTGAATCGTGCAAAATGATCTGAAAAATAAGAAAACACTTTTTTTCGCACCCGCGTCAAAATTGTGCCTTCTGTGGCGATTTAAAATTTTCAAAGTCGATTTCAAGGTCATTGTAGGGGTCGGACAAATCTGAAAAAATTTCATAACGTATCCCTCGAGTACCTGTATCTAAATATCAAATTTTATGAAAATTGATCAGAAACTCTCTGAGATAGCATTTTTAGCTTAAAATCATTATTGGGGGGGGGAGGGGGTCAGCTTCTAGGTGGTAAAGTAAACGATTCCACATAAGCCCTAAAATCATATTTTACCTTAACAAATCGGAAGCTTGAAAAAATTTGAAATTAGACCAGAGACCGATTGATGACCCCTTTACCACACCAGAGCTTTTTTCCAAGTTCAAAAAAAGAAGATAGATCCACTTTTCAAGCGGACATATTGGTACATGAATATGTCTTTTCATTTAAATTCGAAAGTTTTCAAAAGTTTAATAAAAAGTCCCTGCCATTTTTTGAAATTTGAAAACTTTTCCAAGTCCAAAAAAGTCTGACAAAATATCTAAAAATCAATTTTCCATGTTGAAAAAAAATCTAAATTACGAGTATTTGCTCTGAAATTTTCCAAATTCAAAAAGTCAATGGAAATCTAAAAAGTTTTCCAAGTTCAGAAATGTCTGATTTGAACTTCCTTGAAAATTTTAAAATCAATAAAGTTTAAATTTTCCAAATCCAAAAATGTTCTCAAAAATTATCAAAGTCCAAAAAATTCTGAAAAAATGTTTAAAATTCATCGTCAAGGAATTTCGTGATGGTTTTTACGGACACGAAAAATGGACAAAATCTGAAAAGTTTTCCAAGTTCAGAAAAATCTGACAAAACGTCTGATTTGAATTTCCTTGAAATTTTTCAAGTCAATAAATTTGAAATTTTCCAAATCCAAAAAGTCTCTCTAACAAAATAGTTGAAAGTCACCCTCATTTTTAAAATTTTTCTTATTCAAAAAGTCAATTGAAATCTGAAAAATTTTCCAAGTCCAAAAAAGTCTGAAAAAATGTCTACAAGTCATCGTCAAGGAATTCAAAAAAATGGACATCATTTTTGGATTGACCACAGCCATTAGACATATTATCCATGTCGAAATCAACTGACCCTTTATAAAAATTTTCAAAATCGAAAGAATCAAAATTTCTGAAATTTTCCAAGTCCAAAAAATCGTTTGAAATCTGAAAAAATTTTCAAGTCCAGCCTGACAAAATGTCAGAAAGTCAGTGTTAGGTAAAAAGCTGTCTGATGAAATTCTAATTTGAACCTTTCTTGAAATTTTCCAAGTCCAAAAAGTCATTTGAATTCTGAATATTTTTCCAAGTCCAAAAAAATCTGGCTAAATGTCTAAAAGTCCTCGTAACGGAATTTCGTTACCTTTTTCGCGGGTTCATACATCGCAAGAGCATATCTTATGCTAAAAATAAATGAATAAAAAATTAGAAATCGAATTTTATTTCGTGGCAGTCCAAACAAAAAGGTTTAATTTTCGCCAAGTCAACAAGTGCTGCGAAAATAGGATAACATTGTGTAATATATTTTGGGTTAGAAAGAAGGAAAGAAGCACTCAATGTGGAACATATTACTCCATGTGTAAAGGTATATAAAAAGGAACAGACGTCTAAAATACGGTTAAACCCGGTCGAGTTCTTTGAACCCTTAAATTTACTATATGAGATCACTTGTTGACGCAACAAAAACATATCACATACGTTGCCAGACTAACAGACGACGCGTCGTTTCCCCCAAAATAAGAAGAAAAACCTCGTCGGCAAATGCCAGCTGTAACACGGCGACATGACAGTTGACAATTTTGTCGTGTATTCGCTTGATTGATCGATACGCGATTACGAGCAATAGGTTAAGTATATGTCGATAAGGGGGAGTCTCTAAGCAAGCATATCCGAAACCCCAGTAAGTACGTAATGAAATTTCTCATAAAATTTGACACGGTCATTTGCATTAGTTCTATATCGTCCGTTGTCTTTTCTCATTTGCCGATTCTTCACTCGCTTTGTCCTCGATCATCTTTCTTAATGATAAGTGATAACAATTATTCGGCGTGCACGTATTAAATGAACACGATAATTATTATACGGTGTTATGCAATACCTACGATTTTTCTCTTTTTTTTTTTTTTATTTACAGACTTGAAATTCTTTCATTGCCGTTTCGGTGTAATTGTATTGTTTTAAATTAAAATTTTAAATCGACACCGGATGTTGATGGATACTTATAGACCGTAATCCGTGTACTCTATCTACCTATGGTTATTCATGCGGGGAAACATAATTCGGTATAAAGAAATCATAATTATACTTCGTATATACTGCAGAAGAGAGATACTTCATATACCTACATCACGTCTCGTTCGAGTAAATTTTCCCTCAAAAAAAAAAAAGAAATATCTACACATAAAGTTAATTCTTTTTTAATCGTTGCGAAGAAATAAAGTCTTTATGACATTTACCAAAAGGTCGCATAGAGAAAAAAATTACACACCGAGAAATAATATAAAAGAATAACACTACATTTAACGCATTGTTTTTTACAGCTTTTTTTATTTGTCACTTCTTTCAAATCGCTAGAATACCCTTACACGGCTATTTTGTAAAAGAATCTGACCTTTATCAATAATGATTCCAGTTCAGCATTTATAACCCTCTTTCTTCGACTCCCGATCGTTGTCGAAGAAGTGAAAAAAACGCCACTCGATGCTCTCTTACGTTTGTCAAATATTTACCAACCAATGAAGTTGCCCTTCTTTTGCCATACATTTGCTGATGGCTGTTGTGTGCAAAAGCGTGGGTATGTTGGCTTGGTTTCCGTTTGTTTGAATAATTTCAATTTTATATGGTCCATTGGGTGAAGGTAGCTGAAAAAAAGGGAGATGATACAGTTTGTATGAAACATAGGGTATAAAATAAACTTTTCAACTGTTTGAGTTCACTCTCTTTGTACAAGTTTTGATAATTTTAAAAGGCTCTTTTTGCTCCAATTTCAGGTGAAATTGTACTTGTATTGTAAAAAATTCAAGTTTTGATCGAGAAGGCAGCGAATAAAAATGTTGATAATATTTCGAAATTTAAAGGTGCAATGCTGCAACAAATTTCAAAAATTTTATCTATTTCAAATTGAAAGTGCTATTTGTATCTTCCTATTGGTAAATAGGCCTATAAGAAAATTTTATGCCAGTCTAGAGAAATTCAGAGATGCGTAAAAAAACATAATATTTTCAAAAATGTGAAATTTTTGATTGCCTAATGCTTGCTCTTCAGTTTGAAGGAGTTCATTTTACGAGAGTCATTAGTCTCTCGAAGAACTCCATGAAATTGCGAATCAATGTTATGTCCTATTTTTTCTCTAAGAAGCTGCTGGGAAGAATGAAGGAACGTTTGGGTGGAAATTCATCAAAAAATTAAAATTCAATCAAGATTTCAGAATGAAAATTGCTCAGAATATTTTGAGTGAATTGAATGTTTTTTGATTAATCGGTTGAATAACATTTTACTGCTGGAATTTCACAACGAATTTTTCAAACATATGTAAGTACTTATTTCAGAATGAATATTTTTCAAGATTTTAGGGCGAAAATCAAAATTGTAATCAAAATTTTGTAATGAGAATCTCTACTAAAAATCTAAAATGAAAATTTTCGAAATCATTTTAGAATAAAATTCAATATTTCAAAAAGAATTTTTCAAAAATAGAATGAAAGTCCTTCAAAAACTTTTAGAAACGAAAGTTCTTATTGCGATTTGAGAATGTAAATTTTAATCCAAATTTCGAAATGAAGATCATCGTTGTAGAATAAAAAATAAAAAAAAATTTAGGTATAAAATTTTTTAATACTTCAGAAAAATCTGTCTTGAAAATGAAAAAAATCTTCAAAAATTATTGACATTGATTGCCATTTTAAAAATGACTCCCATGAATGATTCTTATCAAATGATCGCCATCTTGAAAAAGATTCTCATCGAAGGATTGCTCTCTTTAAAATGATTCATGAAAATTTTGGAAAATGTGTTGAAAATTCTAGTAGTTTTTATGAGGCATTTTTGACAGTTTTCATCATTTTTTTGGCTATTTGGAGGAGATTTTCACCGGGGTTTATGGCAATTTCAGCAATTTTTACGAAATTTTCGACCATTTTCATGGTGTTTCGATAATTTTTTTCATACTGCAACTTAGAAAATTTTTTAGATACCAAAATTTGTTTTTGGGCTTGAAAAATTTGGTTTAGAAATTTTGAACTTGGAAAAATTTAGATTGTTTCAAAATTTGACTTTTTTGAAAATTTTAACAATTTTAAGAAGAATGTCGACAATTCTATTTTTCGTCTATTTCTATGATATTTTCACAAAATATGGCAATTTCAAAAATTTTTACCACATTTTCAACAATTTTCATGATTTTTTAACAATTTTTACAATATTTTCGCTAATTTTTATAAAACTTTTGACCGTTTCAACTTTTCCAACAATTTTCATGCTTTTTTGACCAATTCAATCATTTCTTTAATGACCATGAAAATTTTTATAATTTTTACAATTTTTGAATCACTTTTACTATCTGAAATTTTTCAAGTCCAAAAGTTTATCCAGGATAACAAACTTTCGTGACGCAAAAATTTTCCTGATCGAAACCATTAGACATATCCATGTCAAATATTCGTAGTTAAAAATATGTTTTTTGAAAGGTGCATCCATTTCTAAGGTAATTTCAACCGAAAACCTAATGGGAGGGGTGGGGATAAGGGAAAAACATTGAAATTATCTTACACTATCAACTGTGAGTTATCAAAATCTGTGTTCTTTGAATTCTCGAGTCCATTTATGATGCCATTTTACCAAAACATGAAAATAAAACGAAATATGCCCCAGAAATTAATTCGAGGGGTTTAAAAGCTCACACTTTGCTATCCCAGTCGATCCTCAGCCAGGTTCGGGACAAGTTTTGAATTTCAAAATGAATTGTTGCTGGGTTATACTGTAAAATTTGTGATTATTTCCTGCACTTTGATGAGAATAATTATCTACCTACTTATTTTACTACTTTTAACATATTCTCTTCTGAATAAGTTCAAATTTCTAACGTTTATCGAATTTCATTGAAATCTTGGCTTTCGTTTGAATAATAAATGCTATGAAATAATTTTTCTTCTTCGAAAAAAGCAATAGCAATATGAATTTTAAAATACAAGTACGTATAAATATTTCGTGAAAATTTTCCTACACAACTCGGAGGAATAATGGAATAATCAGAAATGCTTCTTATGTACCGGGATATCAATTATGTAAACGACCCTCGTTTGAGATAATAGAGACCGAGACAAATTAGCGAAATACATCGTTAAAAATTTTTAATTGGCCAATGAAAAGAACAAGAAGATGAAGGGGGTAGGGAGGCTACATAGACCGCGCGCGTTAAACATCGGTTTTAAGGAGGAAAATTTTCACCTCAGGCATTTCAAGTTTTTCTCAAGTACCCGAGCTAATTTATTATTAAAAAAAAAAAATACAACCAAAAAAAAAAATAATAATAGATAAAATTGATTACGCAATATTCGAAATTGGTATTTGCTTTGCTTGAAACCATTTTCCATTAAATTAATTCGCGACTTTTCTTTTTAAGTTTATTCTCGGCTAAATGGATATCCAATCTTTTAAAACTCGCGCGCTTGGATCGCTGCAAAGAAAATAAACCAATTCGAGATTCAATATTTCTTCGCCATTTTCATTTTCGGTTTTATTTTTTGTTAAAGCAAACACGATTCTCTTTAATTTTCAAAGCGCAGAGCAGCGCAATGGAGAAAATAGGAGAAAAAGAAGTAAACATGGCAGCAAAGAGAGAGATTTTGGCGCGCTGTCGTTAAGAACAGGCAACTGCCATGCCGGAATTAAATTGGAGAATGTGAAAGAAGATAAACTCTTGAATTAAAATAAGATTTTCGTTTTTCGTTTTTGAAAAGCGGCAGCAAGAAGAAGTTTGCATTAATTTTCTTTTAATCATTCCCTTTGCAATTAGTGTTGTGGAAGCGGACGCTTGACGAAGGCATGGATGAGGGAAAAACGCACGTACATGATAAGAAAAATGTGCTACGGGTTATACGAGTACTGCGAAGCTGCTGCTGGTGGAAATTTGTAAGAAAGACGTGAACCAAGGGTGAGGAAATGAATCAGCGGGGAAGTCTCGAATTCATTAACGCGTAATTGGAAACGTTATTCTGGGTTGGATCGTACAATCGTCCTGTAGGTCATCTTCGGTGGTATGTGTATTGTTTGTGGTCGTTTGAAGGGTTGAAGGTGGAGGTATGCTAAGAATTATATTTAGGTGTTGATATTATCGTAATTGTTTCCAGCTGAGGCTTTTTAAAATCCTACAATGGTAATTAGAAATACCACCGGTGATTTTTTCATTTGATTACCAACGTATGTTTGTCTATAGAGATTGAATGTATCACACCAAAGTGTCGGATATATCGATCAGATGACCGAGGATGAGACCTAGGTTGATTTAAATTATCCCACATTACCTGTTTTGTAAATTACTTTCGCCTAATATCCTTCTCCCAAGTTGGTAATTTATTTTTTCTATCGTGTGAAGTAATCTTGGCTTGATTGAAGAATGAAATTCGAATATATTTCGATCTCATTACATTTTGAAACCATTTACAGATTTATTTCAATCCAAAAATATTGCTTTTGTTACTGGTAAGTAATATTTTGTTATCAAATATTAACAATATTAGGCAAATGCGATTTTTCTTCTTACTTGAAACTTGAAATTTGACAATTGAATGAAAATAAAAACATCATTATTTTGTTTAGGTAGGTAATTTCATATCCTATAATTTTTTTTGCCATAGATTATCCTGAGAAATTTTTAGAACTACTCAAGTAGACCCAAAAAAAACAGCCCTAGAAAATATAGCCCTAGAAAAGACAAGTCAGCCTTGGAAAGACAGCCCTAGAATGGCAGCCTCAGAAAATACAGCCCTAGAAACTACAGTCCTAGAAAAACAGCCCTAGAAAAGATAAGTCAGCCCTAGAAATCCAGCTCCGGAAACGACAGCCTTAGAAAATACAGTTCTAGAAACTATACAGTCTCAGAAAAGAAGGCCTAGAAAGGAAGTCATAGAAAGGACAAGACAGTCCTAGAAAAGCAGTCATAGAAACTACAGTTCTAGGAACTACAGTCCTAGAAAAGCAGCCCTAGAAAAAGAGCTTTAGAAAGGAAGACCTAGAAAAGACATGTCAGCCCTAGAAATCCAGCTCAAGAAACTACAACCTTAAAAAATACAGCCCTAGAATCTACAGTCTTAGAAAAGCTGCCCTAGAAAAAGAGCCCTAGAAAATACAAGACAGCTTGTAACGGGGATATGTGGCCCTATCAGTTTAGGTAACACTGGTGGTATCATTGTTGTTACTTCTAATTAGTTCTACTTTTCTCCGTTGCCAGAAGGGTAGGTGATCATTAGGTAACAATTTAGAATTCAATAGCATTGTTAGACTCGGGGAGACACGTTATTCGAAATAAGTGTAATGTGTTAAATGTGCATCGTTATATTCAAATATATTGTTTCGACTCTATCTTTGCTGTATCGATTAATCCTTTCAAGCTCTAGAAAGGACAAGACAGCCCTAGAAAAGCAATCATAGGAAATACAGCCCTAGGAACTACAGTCCTAGAAGAACAGTCCTAGAAAAAGAGCTTTATAAAGGAAGTCCTAGAAAAGACAAGAGAGCCCTAGAAATCCAGCTCTGGAAACGACAGCCCTAAATACAGCCCTAGAAAAGACAGCATTAGGAAAGGTGGTTCTAAAAAACAAGACAGTTCTAGAAGGAACAGCTAGAAAAAAACAGCCCTAGGAAAGCAGTTCTTGAAAAGACACAACAGCCCTAAAAAGACAGCCCCAAAAACAGCCTTAGAATGTACAGTCCTAGAACTAGAAACTACAGTTCTAGAAAATACATTCCTAGAAAATACAGCCCTACCAAAAAAAAAAACCTAGAAAGGAAGCCCTAGAAAAGACAAGATAGCTCTAGAAAAGCAGCCTTAGAAAATACAGCCCTAGAAACTACAGTCTTAGAAAAGCAGTCCTAGAAAAAGAGCCCTAGAAAATACAAGACAGCCCTAGAAAGTACAGTCCTAGAAAGGAAGCCCTATAAAAGACACGCCAGGCCAGCTCTGGAAAAGACAGCCTTGGAAAATACAGCCCTAGAAAAAACAGGACAGTCCTAGAAAGAACACCCCTAGAAAGACATGACAGCTCTGTAATCTCTAAAATTTCCCAAGTCCTAATGCCAGTGGAGTGGAAATCTGAAAATTTTTCCAAGTCTAAAAAAGTCTGAAGAAATGTCTAAAAATCAGCGTGATGGAATTTACAAATCCAAAAAGTCAATCTGTCGGAATTTCGTGTCAATCGATCTGAAAAATCGGTTGTCTTTCGTGGAATTACTCATCACAAAAGCATATCCTATGCAGTATGCTAAAAACCGCATCAGATTTTGTTTGGTTCATATTGTTTTTAAAAAAATACTTTTCAATTTTCTGAACTGACAACACCTTTCGATGACGAATCAACGAATAGAAAAAAAATCGCGTCTAAAATGCTAAAAATACCCCTTTAAAAAGTATCAAAATACATTCGAAAGGCATCGAAGGAAAATAAAAAAAGGGAGAAAAAACGCCGCGCGTGGAAAAAAATTCGATTAAAAAAATTGCGACGCGAGAATGAGTTCGAGACTGGAGTAAAAAAAATACACAGTGTTGGAAAGTGAAAGAATGAGCCCCTGCCTCGTGGTAGTTTTTTCGCGATGCATAGACCGCTTTCCCCTTTTCGCTTCTCGCACTCGTTTCTCATTTATATTTTCCTCATTTTCATTTTGCATGGCCAGATTTTAACGATTGCTTCGCAACGTTAAGAAGAATCGAGTAAAAAGAAAAAGAGAAAGAAGCGCGAGAAGAAGAAGCAGCAGGAACGAAAGAAGACAGAGTTATGGCACGCATATGAGTTGAAAAGAGATAAGTACGTTAGGGGAGGGAATGGTGGGAATTTGCATGTAAGTAAAAGAATAGGTCGTTGGGATGTTTTTAACTTAAGATGCGGCGTTACGTACGGAGAGAGTGGGAAAGCACCCTTCAGAAAAAAGGGGTTGATGAGTGCGCGACAAAGATAAAAGATTCCTAAAAGAAAATTAACGGCGCGTAGATGGATGGGGTGAGGCGAGGGGGATATATTAGGCTACGTATACGGTACCATACAAATATTTCTTTCTTCGTCTTTTTAACTACGGTTTTAAGATGAGGGTTGAAAATATAGGGCATCTTTTTTTAATCAACCCCGACCGAAACTTTCGTTCTTTTTCTTTTCCTCCTCATTTTTTTTTTGCTTTTTTTTTTAATACACGTCTAAAGATAGCTCCGAGTGTGCGATTGTTTTTACGTGTTCTTTTATGAACGTTTTTCGTATTTCCCCTCTCGCTTTTTTCTTCACCCCGCCGCAGACGTAGCTTTTTATCAAGCTCGCGCCAGCTCGAGTTGTGTGCGGCGTGTACGATATGAAGAGAGATGTGTAGGTAGGTAGCGAGGACGAGGATTCCCAGCGAGCGTGGTTTTAATACTGCCAATGAATTCATGAGTATCGCCCAGTCCAGATATTCGATATAAAAGTAATGACCGAGAAGTTATGGGTTGTTTGGTAAATTTTAGATCGTGTTCTAACGCCAGCCATTTCATTGGTGTATTCTACCTATACGCAAACTTTCTTTCGAAACAATTCGCAGTATTTTTCGTACCGGTAAATTCTTCGAAAATATTTCCAATCAAGTTATAGTAATGAAGGGCGAATCTATATGCAACTTTATTAACATCTATACTAGGTGTGTTTAATTGGTTCCTAAAATTGGACTATGGTCGAGTACGTGATTTATCCTTGACAAATACTAAAATCAATCGGTTAATTTAATGCTGGTTGATGGTTTATTTTACATATTATGCAATTTGTGGAGTTAATTAAAGCCAAGTATTATTTTAATTGGAAAATAATTCGATATACAGATACACGTTACCAAGACCAAGGTTATTGAGAATTTTTCACGATTGGGTTTGAATTTTAATTCGAATTTAGAATAAGATGATATATCGAGAGTGGTATTTGAAAAATCGATTGTTCATTTTTTTTAAAAATTCGATGTTTACCTATTTTAAAAAATCGTACAGTTTTTTAAATTTTGACTGAAAATAATTTTTTTGGGAATGACGAAGGTGTTTGTTTCTGGATGAAGAATTTTGATAAAAATTTTATTTAAAATTGATTGAAAATTGTGATTTTAGTATTGGAGGGGGGAGGAGGTTCTTTTTTTTTCTGGATGAACCAGTCATTCTAGGCGAATTTCATTGCGAATAATATTTTGATCGACGATTATTTTTTCGTTTCAATTTCTTATAAAAATTTTGTATTTATGAGATCGATTGTTTGAACGAATTCTATTTTAGTTCTTTGGACATTTCAAAAATGATTATTGAAAAAAATCGTTTAAAATGTCCTGAAAATTGTTTTAAATTTGATGTGAGTCATTAATAAAGAGATTGGATTAAAAATTTTGAAAAATCATATTTATTGAGAGAATCTTCAAGTTTGATTATTTTCCGGATTTTCTATCGAATTATCACGAGTGAAAAAAAATTCATATTTTCATAATTTTTAGGATGCAGTCAGATTTTGGAGGAGGTTGGAGAGGGGTAACAATGGATAAATTTTTATCAGGCTCTATGAAGGTCTAGACACAGCTTTTTTGCCACCTTCATTCAACTTTCGAGGGGGAAAAAAAAAATGAAAAATCGATGTCGAAAATTGCAAATCCATAATTTGTGTTGTCCTTTCAGCATAAAAATTACATTTATTGTAAATTTTATCCAAAAAAACGAATACCTACGAGGTTTTGATGAAAATTCGAATTTCCCAGTTGCGATTGTTCTTGGTCATAAGGTGTGTACAGTAATCAAATGTGATATTTGATTATTTAAGTATATGAAATTTTTACGTTCGATGTGAACATCGGTGTAAAGAAGTGCCTTAACGATTGTGGTCATTAACACCGAAACCGAACATAAAAGTTCCGACGTTGAGTGGCATTTCGGGTTATTATATTCGACGTTATAAGATTTTGATTTAGTTCGCTTCTGTGTTGCTGCCGTATAGTAATAAACGTATGATTTTATGTTTATACCTGTGTACAGCGTATTAACTATGAAAAGCGAATAATAAAGTCATAAGCATAACGCCATGTTACTGCCAGTAGCAGCGCCGCAGTTGGTGTAGTGTAATATGAGTAGGTGCTTGTATACGAAACACGTTAAAATTTTGATTTATTCGAGATACGAATATTCGATGTGAAATTAATAATTTTTCTCAGATTAATTAAAATCATAATAAGGTCATAGTTGTCTCAAATAATTTTTTTTTTTTTGGAAAATGACATATTTAAAAAAATTTATAGATACCTATTTCGAATCTTTTTTTCGTATAAAAATTTGATCAATCGGCGGATTATTTTTTAAAAACTTCGAAGCATTTACTTTTCAAAAATACGAACATTTTTATTCAATAAATGAATATTCAACTTTGAAAAATCATTTCAAATTATGGAATTTTAATCTAATCCATTTTTGAAGTTATTCTGACCCTAAACTTGAAAGATGGTCCACTGGAGTTGGGATTGAATGAAAAATTCATAATTTTTTGAAGCTGTATTGAGTGAAGTATGAAAATGTAATGTTTTTTGAATTCTCGAGTCCATTTTTCATATTATTTTACCAGGAAAAGGGGCTCAAAGAGAAGAGTTAAGAATAGGGCTCGAAAAGTTATTATCTTTATCATTTTTGTCAATATTTTTGAAATTACCATTTTTATCATTTTTTCATTTTTTCGGATTTTTTATCCAAATTTTTGATTCGGAAGTATTTTTTGATCAAGGTATTCAAAAAGAACTTAGGTTCGCTTTGAAGAAAAATTGAAAAAGTTACCCAAAAAACTCTTTTTAAATTTGGTGGAGAAAGAAAAAAGTTGGTTGAAAATTTTTAGCAAAAAAATTCTTGGAGGGAAAAATTGACTACCAAAAAAATTACCTATTAAAGCTTAGTTACATCTTTTCAAAAAAAAAAATCTAAAAAATTGAGAAAAGTTCTTTTTGAAAAATTGAAAAAAAAATTATTTTGAGGGGAAAAAATTATTTTTTGATAAAAATCTTTAGAAAGAAAAATTTTTAAAAAAATGGTCGAAAAGTCATGAAAATTATCGAAAATATCGTTAAAATAGTTGAAATTTTAGTTTAAAAAACATCGAAAATATAAGTATTGGTCAAAAAAATCACGAAAATTGTTGAAAATGTTGTTGAATTGTTAAAAATTTTACAAAAATCAGTAAAAATAGAACCTCGCTTGACCTCACTTAATCTCGCCTGAGGTTAGGTTATGTTAGAACTTCATAAGTACGAGGTCAGGTGAGGTGAAAACCTGATATGAGCCTGAGTGAGGTTAAGATTAGGTTAGGTTGAGTGAAGTTTGAGACTTGAGACTTTGCTACAAATGCCACTTCACAGAAAAATATTCAATGTTTTGAGCCAAAAACAAAAATGTGGAGTATGAATTCCTATAATGTTCGGTGAGTTGACGAAAATGAAAAAAAAAAACAGTGTTGTTATCCATAGTACAACTGCATTCGGTGATATTTTAGTTAGGAAATTTTCAAATCGATAAAATTTAAATTTAAAAACAAAACATGTAAAAAAGATCAAATCAAACTTCAAAAATTTGTAATTTCAGCGTTGTCAAAAGAGATATCAAGATCCATGTTTTTTGACATTCCCAGTCCAGTTTTGTGACCATTTCACAAAAAATAAGTAAGAGAGCACTCAAAATTTTGTAATATTGCCAATTGGTTTTCAAACTGTATGTTTTTCGATCTTTAAAATTCACTTACGGGGTAATTTTGATATTCGGCTTAAAATTATTTCGAAAACGGATTCAAAAGCATCCGAATACTCAATTTAAAATTTTCGCGAATTTTTTATGGCTACGTGAAATATACTTAGGTACTTATCATTAACTTTGCATTTTGTATTTTTGATTACAGTGAGGTGTCAGAACGTCTGACGCTCGAACAAAGGGGTGAAACAACCAAAAAGAAATGAAAAATGAGTATA
>FIZU01058964.1:0-11432 GCA_900064475.1 Pseudococcus longispinus
CATTTTTTGTCAAAATGTCATTTTTTGTCAAAATGTCATTTTTTGTCAAAATGTCATTTTTTGTCAAAATGTCATTTTTTGTCAAAATGTCATTTTTTGTCAAAATGTCATTTTTTGTCAAACTGCCATTTTTTGTCAAAATGCCATTTTTTGTCAAAATGCCATTTTTTGTCAAAATGTCATTTTTTCTAAAAATTGTCTTTTTTGGTTCAAATTGTCATTTTTTTGTAAAAAGTACCAGTTTTGATCAAAACTCTTATTTTTGGTTTAAATTCTTAGTTTTTTGTCAAAATTGTCCTTTTTTTGTCATTTGTCATTTTTCAGTACAAACTGTTGTTTTTTGTTAAAATTGCCACTTTTTCGTCAAAATTGTCATTTTTTTGTAAAAAGTACCAGTTTTGATCAAAACTGTTATTTTTGGTTTAAATTCTTAGTTTTTTGTCAAAATTGTCCTTTTTTTTGACATTTCTCATTTTCTAGTACAAACTGTCATTTTTTGTCAAAATTGTCATTTTTTGTCAAAATGTTATTTTTTGTGAAAATGTCATTTTTTGTTAAAATGCTATTTTTTGTTGAAATGTCATTTTTTGTTAAAATGTCATTTTTTGTTAAAATGTCATTTTTTGTTAAAATGTCATTTTTTTGTCAAAATTTCATTTTTTTTGAAAATTGTATTTTTTGGTCCAAATTGTCATTTTTTGTCAAAATTGTCATTTTTTGTCAAAATTGTCAATTTTTTGTCATTTCTCATTTTTTACTACAAACTGTTATTTTTTGTCAAAATTTCATGTTTTTGTCAAAATTGTCATTTTTCGGTCATAATTGTCATTTTTTGGTCATAATTGTCATTTCAACGTAGAAATTGTCGTTTCAAGATAGGAAGTGTCATTTGTGGACAAAATCTGTGTTTTTCATCAATTGTAGTTTTGAACAAATTTTGAATTTTTTTGTGGGTGGGGGGTGTTCAAAATTTCCGAAATAAAGACACCCTAAGACATCTGCTTGATAACTCTGACAATTTTCCAAAATTTTGAGTCGATCCTCTCCATCCCTAGAGTTTCTTTTGATTTTTTTTATTAGAATGACAAAAATGGTGTTGAGTAATAAAAACATTAATATTTCTGAAAAGTAAAAGCTTTGAAGTTTTTAAAAAAGTGTTTGATCACCTGAATGAAACGATCAAAAGATAGTGCTTAAAAAGACGTTCGAAGTATCAGAATTTCTTTACTTGCTTTTTTTTCAAAAAGGAATTTGATTTTTTTCAAAAATTTGTTTTTTTTCAGAAGTTTGATTTTTTTTAAATTTGCTTTTTTACAAAAATTTGGTTTTTTCAATTTTTTTTTTCAATTTTTCAATTTTTTTTTTTTTGAGATATTTCATTATTACTCTTTGTTTTCTGCAACTGCATATTTTAAAAGCAAAATCTGCCCAATCAGCTGTTTTGTCGCCTTATACTCGTACTATTTCATTCGATTATGATGCAATGAGAAATATGTACTTAACAAATACTTACGTCAAGCTTCAATTGTTACAATGAAGACCAAGACGTAAGAGATTTTTGAAACTTGCCAAAGCTAGAGAGGCAATTTGTTATAAAGTTGCATTCCTTTACTACATTATTTCGTCAGCAATAATGCTCAGTTATTAAGTGTCGTGTGCTCGTTTCGCGATTTAATTTGTGTTTTGTTCTGTTTTACTGCGTGTGAATTATTTATTTAAAAAAATCTTTACTTCGATTATTGTGGCAGTGTAGAGAATACTTCGTTCGGTGTTGCTGCAGTAGTGTGTTTTAATAGTTGTCAAAATGAATAACCAAATACTAAAACTCACGTGTAATATTATACTACTGAGTTTAGTCATTTTAATGGTGAGTATTCGAATTTTTTCTATTCAATTTTTCCAGCTTTGAAGTGTACAATGGTTTCAATGAAAAAATGTACGTTATGAGTGCAACGTTGAAAACATTACAGCTCGAAAAATTGAATTTAAAAAAAGTTTCATAATTCTTGCCATAATTGATAACGTTTAATTTGTATCTCGTTTTGCTAGATGCGAGGAATTTCGTTACTACAAGCTTTACCTCAAGAAATGCCCGAGCCTTCTGCTGACACAAATATCCTCCGTCCTAATCAGGACGATGCAAAAAAATGTGCAGAAGATTTCAAAAATTGTCAAGACTTGAGTTATTATCCTTCGTAAGTGTGATGGATTCAATTTTGATGAGCATCAATGTGAACATTCAGTCATCTCTTACTATTTTACGAGTTTTTATTTCAATTACAGAGACCTCATAGATAAATTTTTTGCCGAGGGTAAAATCAGTAAAGATGCACTCGCTTATACAGACGTACGTATTCATTCAACTACGAATAACGATGCTTTGTAGAATTTTATTCGCGTTAATCAATTTGTATTTCGCGGTACTTCATTTTTGTAGAGTATCAAAGGGGACGAAGCGCCGAGATTTAGTGACGTAGAAACGGGTTTCACCTTTCTTTGTAAATATCGTGTACGTAAAAAGAATGATTTTGTTTTTAAAAAGTTCATCCTACTGATAATTTTCAGCGAGTATTTTTATCGATAAGTTTATTTTTTATTTTTAGGAGGAAATAATTCACCCTAGAGCAGCTCAAAAACCGGATGGCGATTGGACATATGTTGTTCAAGCACCCTTATTGGATATTAATCAAGGTCTTAACGTCGAATTATGTCTCACGTAAGTTTCACCATGGGAATTTTGATTTTTTTTCAAAGCTGAAAAATCGCCCGATCGGTAAAATTTTTCAATAAAATTGGATTATTTTTTCTTTTACTTTTTCACCACATTTTAAGAAAACCTTTGAAAAGATTATAGTGTTTCATAGTTAATATCCCTCTTTCCACCGGGTTAGTTGGCAACTCGTGCTGAGCCCAAGTAATTATATTTTTTCTAAATTTAGAATGTTCTTTTTTTTCAACATTTTTCATTATTTTCTTCTCTTTTTAAATCCAAACTTCGGAATTTAATTTTTGGCAGGGGTTCGAAAAATGTGGAATTTCCCAAAATAATGCATTTTCCAGAATTTGTTGACATTATTTTTCTTAAATCATTTTTTTCAAACTTTGTTGTTTAAAAAAATCGAATTCAATATTTTTTGACAGGGGTTCGAAAAATGTGGGATTTTTTATAAAGTAAAGCATTTTACAAAATTTGTCAACATTAATTTTTTAAATCATTTTTTTAACACTTTCTTCTTAAAAAAATTCAAATTGAAAATTGATTTTGGCAAGGGTTCGAAACATGTGGAATTTTTCAGAGTAATGCATTTTCCAAAATTTTTTGACATTTATTTGTTAAATCGTTTTTTTCAAACTTTGTTAAAAAGATTCAAATTGAAAATTGACTTTGGCAGGGGTGCGAAAATACAAAATTTTTCAAGTTGATTTTTTAAAAATTTGTCGATCATCAAATTCTCAATATTTCTTCTAAGCAAATCAAAATTAAACACTTAGCACTTTTTTCTAGCAATCGGGGCAAATAATTTTTCGACGTTTTTGCACGTAGCGAAGAATAAAGTCAACTTTAAAAATTCCGTATTTTTTACACACCTGCCAAAATCAATTTTTAATTTGATTTTTTGTTAACAAGAAACTGTGAAAAAAATGATTGAAAAAATTAATGTTGACAAATTTTGGAAAATGCTTCACTTTATTAAAGAATCTCACATACTTCGAACCCCTGTCAAAAAAAAATTTAATTTAAATTTTTTTAACAAAAAGTTTAAAGAAAATGATTTTGAAAAATGAATGTCAAAAATTTTTGGAAAATGCATTACTTTGGAAAATCCCACATTTTTCGAACCCTTGTCAAAATCAATTTTCAATTAAAATTTTTTTAAAGAAGAAAGTGTTAAAAAAATGATTTAAAAAATTAATGTTGACAAATTTTGGAAAATGCTTTACTTTATTAAAGAATCTCACATATTTCGAACCCCTGTCAAAAAAATTTTAATTTGCATTTTTTAAACAAAAAGTTTGCAGAAAATGATTTAAAAAAATGAATGTCAAAAAATGTTGGAAAATGCATTACTTTGGAAAATTCCACATTTTTCGAACCCTTGTCAAAATCAATTTTCAATTAAAATTTTTCTAAGAAGAAAGTGTTGGAAAAATTATTTAAAAAATTAATGTCAACAAATTTTGGAAAGTGTCATACATTGAAAACTCCCACATTTTTCGAACCCCTGCCAAAAATTCAGCTTTGAAGTTTGGATAAAAAAAATTTTGAAAATAATGAAAAATGTTGAAAAAAAGAACATTCCACCTTTAGAAAAAATTGATCGTATCATTTTAAAAATTCCGTATTTTTTAAACCACTGCCGAAACTTTTGGAATTGAAAATTTATCAGATATCATTTAATCATGTTGACTTTTAGACATTTTGTAAGGCTAATTTACACTTCGTGGACTTGAAAACTTTTCAGTGGTCCTCCTCTTTCCCTCGCCTAACTAGGATTCTTCGGTGGTTTTACCTAAAGTTACCCCAGAAATGGATTCCAGAAATGAAAAAAGTACACATTTCATATTACTCGTATCCAATCTTCAATTTTTTTGAACTGTGAACCACCTTTTCGGGTTCCCGTTGGTCCCATTTTGGGTTTTTTATGAAATCACATCAGAAACTATTGAAAAATTATGAATTTTGGTTCCATGCCCCCCCCCCCCCTGAGTTTCTATGATTAATTAAATAATTTCAATTACAGCCCATACGAAATATCAGACACCAGTTGCGCACTAGCACATCAATATGGGCCGTCACAGTTAAAATCAAGATGTATTCAGAAATACACGCATAAAAAATTGTTAACATTTAATACAACATCAGGAATAACTAATGAGCCGATAGCAGTCCCAAGTTGCTGCACTTGCATGTACGACAAGTTCAATGAGTATTGAGTAAGAAGTAGGTAAAAAGTCTAGGTACCTACACATAACGTCGTAAGATCATAATAAATCAAGAGGTCTTTGATTTTTCGATAATTTCTCCTCCTTACATTGACGAATGTTCTTGAAATTTTTGGTCACATGTTGCTAACACTATTTCTTACCACACTACTAAGTTTTATTTTTATCGTTCTACCTTTACCTACTCGTAGCTAATGTATCCGATTAAATGGGTTTTTATATCTGTAAAAATAAAAATGTAGAAAATTCTGTTTTTTGTTGTTTTTTAAAATAATTTTTCTGTTTTGTAAAAATTCTCCAATTTTTAGTTGAAATACATTGGTTTAGCTTTATATTCATATCAATAATACGTATACGTACGTATTGGACTTTGAGCTAGAATTTTTTTTTGAAGAATTACCAATTTTTTGCCAATATTTTATACGGATGAAATATTGATACATTTTGTTCTTTTTTTTGGCAGCAAAATCCATTGACTTTTTGAGATAATTGTGACTGATTTTCAGTGACTTTTTGGGCTTAGAAAATTTGAGAGATAATTCTGACATTTAGACATTTTATCAGACAAACAATAATTTAGTTTTTTTTGAACTTGGAAAATTTTAGAAATCAGAGCAGAGGATATAACTTCCCGACATTTTATCAAGCAGACTTCTTGAACTTGGAAAATTTCAGTGATCATGCTGACTTTCAGACATTTTGTCAGGCTATTTTAGATTTTCTAAGCTTGAAAAATTTTTCAAATTTCAAACGTTTTTTTGAACTTGGATAAATCTACTTAGATTGTTTTAAAATTCGACCTTTTGACATTTCACGAGACATGATAACGTTGAGTCTGACTCTTTGAACTTACAATTGGATAAAGTCACATATTATGTCAGACTCGAATGTGCACTTCTGTTTAACATAGCAGAAAGAGCAAAAGCATATCCTATGTTTGTTACGTAAAAACCGATAAAACTGGCATTTTTGGTTAAAATTCTCAGTTTTTAGTCGAAATTTCCCTTTTTTTATTATTTTTCATTTTCTAGTCCAAACTGTCATTTTTTATCAAAATTGTGATCTCAAAGTAGAAGTTGTCATTTTTGACCAAAAACTCTGTTTTTCATCAATTGTTTGTTTGTCCAAATTGTGAATTTTTGGTCAAAACGTCATTTTAAGATAAAAATCGCCATTTTTGGTCAAAATTGCCATTTTAAGATAAAAATTGTCATTTTTGGTCAAAATTGTAATTTCAAGTTAAAAATTGTCATTTTTTCTCAAAATTGTAATTTCAAAATAGAAAATATCACTTTTGGTCAAAATTGTCATTTTTGGTAAAAAAAATCATCATTTTTGGTCCAATTCGTCATTCTTTGTAAAAATTGTCATTTCAAGATAAAATACTGTCATTTTTGGTCAAAAAGTGCATTTTTTGGTCATAATTGTCATTTTTTGGTAACAATTGCCATTTTTTGTAAAAATTGTAATTTCAAAATAGAAATTGTCATTTTTAGTCAAAATCGTCATTGTTTGGTCAAAATTGACATTTCAAGGTAAAAATCTTCATTTCTGGTTCAATTGATCATTTTTGGTCAAAATTGTAATTTCAAGGTAAAAATCGTCATTTTTTGTAAAAATGATCATTTCAAGTTGAAATATACTGTCATTTTTGGCCAAAATTGTCATTTTTTGTGAAAATTGTAATTTCAAAACAGAAACTGCCATTTTTGGTCAAAATCATCATTTTTGGTCATAATTGACATTTCAAGGTAAAAATCGTTATTTTTGGTCCAATTGATCATTTTTTGTAAAAATTGTCATTTCAAAGTAGGAAATGTAATTTTTGGGCAAAATTATCATGTTTGGTCAAAATTGTCATATTTGATCAAAAATGTCAGTTTAAGGTAAAAATCGTTATTTTTGGTCAAAATTCTAGTTTCCATGTAAAAATCGTCATTTTTTGTGAAAAGTATCATTTCAAGATAAAATACTGTCAGTTTTGATCAAAATTGACATTTTTGGTAAAACAAAATTATCATTTTTGGTCCAATTCGTCATTCTCTGTAAAAATTGTCATTTCAAGATAAAATACTGTCATTTTTGATCAAAAAGTGCATATTTTGGTCATAATTGTGATTTTTTGGTAACAATTGCCATTTTTTGTAAAAATTGTAATTTCAAAATAGAAATTGTCATTTTTGGTCAAAATCGTCATTGTTTGGTCAAAATTGACATTTCAAGGTAAAAATCTTTATTTTTGGTCCAATTGATCATTTTTGGTCAAAATTGTAATTTCAAGGTAAAAATCGTCATTTTTTGTAAAAATAGTGATTTCAAGTTAAGATACTGTCATTTTTGGTCAAAAAGGTCATTTTTTGGTCAAACGTGTCATTTTTTGTAAAAATTGTAGTTTCAAAACAGAAACTGTCATTTTTGGTCAAAATTGACATTTCAAGGTAAAAATCGTTATTTTTGGTCCAATTGATCATTTTTTGTAAAAATTGTCATTTCAAAGTAGGAAATGTCATTTTCGGGCAAAATTGTCATGTTTGGTCAAAATTGTAATTTTTGGTCAAAATTTTCATGTTTGGTCAAAATTGTCATATTTGGTCAAAATTCTAATTTCCATGTAAAAATCGTCATTTTTTGTGAAAATTATCATTTCAAGATAAAATACTGTCATTTTTGATCAAAATTGACATTTTTGGTCAAAATTGACATTTTTGGTCAAAAATTAACATTTTTGGTCAAAATTGACATTTTTGGTCAAAATTGACATTTTTTGGTCAAAATTGACATTTTTGGTCAAAATTGACATTTTATTGTAAAAATTGTTATTTTTGGTACAATTCGTAATTTTTGAAAACTTTTTAGAAATGAAACTGAATGCTCATCGTTGTATAAATATGATCAAAATCCCATGAAAATCATTGAAAATTTCGTTTAGTCTTGTTAGAATTATCATAAAATTGTTTAAAAATTGTATAACAACGGCTGAAAAATTATGAAAATTGTCGAAAATGTCTTCAAAATTGTAAAAAGTTTCATAAGCAAAATTATAAATAAAAAATAATGAGAAAAATTTGAATTTCTTTTTGAATGAGCATAACTTTGCCCCTTCAATTCCAACGGTAGTCGTTAGGTAAACCTAAATACGTGTGCTTGAGATGAGTGGCCTACTAAGCAAGTTGAAGGTAGACACTCTCAACGGGGGCACCCTGTATATTCTTGTTCGAAAAATGCAGTTGATGAAAATTTTTCTGCAAAAATATTCATTAAATAATGTACGAAATACACTTTGACTAAATTTTACCCATTTTTTCAAATGCAACCATTTTTCCAAAAATTGTTGTTGAAAGGCTAAAAAACATTGAAAGCAGGTATTTTCGTGTGCGAATTTTCACTGTATCTAAATCAAAATTTCTCTTACAATTTCCTCATTTTTGTTTTTTATTTTATAAAAAAAAATCAATTTTGGGTCATTTGAAGCCCTAATCTGAATTAGGTACAAATTCATAATTTTGACTCATTTTTTTAAAAAGTGCAATCACAAAAAAATTCGAGGGGGGGTAAGAAATTGCAATTTTCGCTCTGTATTGCTAAGCGCTGAATTTTTTTGACAAAATTTGACAAAAAGGCACTGATGTGATGAGGGGGTCAATCAGCCTCTGGTCGAATTTTAAAATTTTTTCAGGGCTTCCGATTAGTTATGATAAAATATGATTTTTAGAGCTTATGCGGAACCCTTGGATTCACCGCCTGGGGGCTGGACCCCTCCAAATAGTGATTTTAAGCCAATTTTTTTTCAAGGGTGAATAGGTCTGTGCAAGTATTTAAATTAAAGTACCTAGATTACGATTTTGATATCGTATGATATTATTATCAATATTGTATCGTACCCTCCTGCAATGGATTTCAATAATGGAACAGTGTTTTAAAAGCAAATCAGTACTTCTGCCGCCACTGCCCCTCTCCCCCCATATTTGGTTCATTATACTCGCAATTCTTGCATTCATATGTGATGTAATGAGAAATACTTGCTTGTTTGACAAATACGCACTTACGTCAAACTCTAATGTTACAATGAAACTCAACACGTAACACATTTTTGAAATTTTCAAAGCTAGAAGGGCAATTTGCTATAAAGTTGCGTACTCTTACTATATTATTTCAGTAATAAAGCTGCGTTCTTTTGAGAAAAGTGCATGTTATAAGTACGTAGGTACCTACTAGCTATATTTAGTTTCTATTTTTCTTTGAAAAGTGTTATGTGATTGTTTTGTGGTTTAACGTTTCTTTTTTGTTTTATTTTAAGATTTAGGTGTATGTGTTATTTGATTCGAATTTTTTTACTTCGATTATCACAGTGTATAGAGTATTTTTTTAGTGTGTCGCTACAATTGTGTATTTTTTACGAAAACTTATAGGTACTTGACTGGAAAAATGAGTAACCAAGTACGAAAACGCAGCTTTGATATTAAACTTTTCAGTTTAGTAATTTTAATGGTGAGTACGCTCTTGAATAAATGATTTTTGATTTTTGGTACACCCTTCCATCTTTCTGAGACACCTTGATAAGGTTTCAGTGTGTTTGATCAACTGAAATGATCGAAAGAATGTGTCCCAAAAGACGTTCGAAATCATGAAAATTGTTGAAAATCTTATCAAAACTATTGAAATTGTCATAGAAATCAGTAAAAATATCGTAGTAGTCAAAAAATCACGCAGTAAAGACAAAAATCGTATATAATTTCTGAAATTTTCATATAAATCATTAAAAATATGATAAAAATGACCAAGGAATCATGAAAATCGTTGAAAATGGTGTTGAAATTGTCAAAATTTTCACCAAAAATCGGTTAAAATTTTTGTAATAGATCCACTGTGTTTTTAAAATTATTAAGTTTTCTAGACTTTACTCATTGAAATTTTCAAGCTCATAACTACGTGATTTTGAAATTTCCATGAACTTTTCCAAATCCAAAAACTCATTTGAATTTTGAAAAATTTTCAAAGTTCAAAAAAGTCAGACAAATTATTTAAAAGTCATTGTAACGAATTTTCGTAAGTGAATTTCGTAATGGAATTTTTTTGAAAATTTTTTGAAATCCAATTCCAGGTACAAAAAGTCAGTAGAAATCTGAAAATTTTTCCAAATTCAAAAAAGTCCGACCAAATATCTAAATTTGAGTTTTAGGTAAAAAGTTGACTGACTGACCTTTCTCAAATTTTTTTAAGTCCATAAAATTGAAATTTTCAAGTCTAGAAAAGACTGACAAAATGTCTAGAAGTCATCGTCAAGGAATTTCGTGACGGTTTTTATGGACACGAAAAATGGACAAAAAAAGTCCTCGCTATTTCCGTGCTACCCATCCATATATATCGCTGATATTTTTCGCGACTTCTAGAAATTTTGTCAGATTATACCTTTGAAATGTTAATTTCTACCAAAAGAATTGCAATTCTGACAAAAAATGACGGTTTGGACCAAAAAATGATGAGTTTGATGAAAAATGACAATTTTGACCAGAAATGACAATTTTAAGAAAAAATTCATAATTTTTGAACAAAAAAAAACTATTGATAAAAAACTTGGATTTTGACCTAAAATTCATAATTTTTGAACAAAAAAAAACAATTGGTAAAAAACATAGATTTTGACCAAAAATGACACTTTATACCTTGGAATTACAATCTATAATTTGATATCACAATTATGACCAAAAATGACAGTTTGGACCAAACAATGACAATTCTGACAAAAAATGACGGTTTGTACCAAGAAATAAAAATATTGACTAAAAATGACGAGTTATATGAAAAATGGCAATTTTGACCAGAAATGACAATTTTGACTAAAATTGAACATTTTAAGAAAAAATTCATAAATTTTGAACAAAAAAAACTATTGATAAAACACTTGGATTTTGACCTAAAGTTTATAATTTTTGAACAAAAAAAAACAATTGGTGAAAAACATAGATTTTGACCAAAAATGACACTTTATACCTTGGAATGACAATCTATACTTTGAAATCACAATTATGACCAAAAAATTACAATTCTGACAAGAAATAACAGTTTGGACCAAAACTTGACAATTTTGACCAAAAATGGCAATTTTGACTAGAAATGACAATTCTGACAATTCTGACAAAAAATGGAAATTTTGACCTAAAATGGAAATTTTAACTAAAAATGACAATTCTGACAAATTGACTAAAAATGACAATTCTGACAAATTGACTAAAAATGACAATTCTGACAAAAATGACAATTCTGACAAAAATGACAATTCTGAAAAAAATGACAGTTTGGACCAAAAAATGACAATTTTGACCAAAAATGACAATTCTGACAAATTGACTAAAAATGACAATTCTGACAAAAATGACAATTCTGACAAAAAATGACAGTTTGGACCAAAGAATGACAATTTTGACCAAAAATCACAATTCTGACAAAAAATGACAGTTTGGACCAAAAAATGACAATTTTGACCAAAA
>FIZU01058980.1:0-15687 GCA_900064475.1 Pseudococcus longispinus
AATAGTATTAAACCTTTTTTATGCGTCTTCTCAAATGCTATTAAAAAGGTCATGTACGATTTTCACGTAACAGCAATATTCAAGGCGCTAGAGGTATTTGAAAATTTTAATCGCGAATAATTCGAGAACCGGTTCATAGATTTTTCTCAAATTCAATAGGGTTCTATTCTCAGTAGTACTTAATCTTTCATAAAAATTTCACTTCATTTGGTCAATTATTACGAAACTTATCGTCTGGACAAAACTCTAAGTATATCTACTGCCAGGTCAATTTTAATAGCTGATTTTTCGATTCTCAAAAATCCGCTAAAACATCAAAAAATATATTTATGGCTTTCTTTTCCATAAAATCAAGAATTTGATCGTTTTGAGGGATGTCATTGGTACCTGCGAATCCCAATTATTAAACTGGATCAAAAGCTTCGTTGACCGTTGTTTAATAATTGAGATCTACGTTGCGACCACTTCGCAGAATTAAAACATGAGACAGGCTCGATGAAATTTTAGATCAAGTTTCGACAATTTTGGCTCAAACTATAATCTATAACAAAACCAGACCCTCTCTGAACCCAGCTAATTCACAATTTTTCCAACCAAACACTCATTAGTATCCAAATCACCAATTGGAAAATTTCAGAATCGTATTTTTATCACACAATTGGCATTGGAACGATACAACCACTCGATAAAAACTCGAAATCGTATCTGGTTCGGTATTCTGATTTCTGCTCGTTGCACAACTACGTACGAGTATTGTACCTGCAATCATGACTTCTCAAATCTTACTTCTTTCTGAATTCCCGCATTCTCAACATCTCGACGTATTTTTTACACTATAATTTGATTTTAAAAAGTCGCAAATCCTACGCCTCCGCTTCCTACAAACCATGGCAAAATATTCATATCCGACAATCGGAGACACATGTAAAAAAAATAATGCATAGGTAATAATGCCTTAATAATAGATGCCATAAATTCGCCGTCAAGCTTTAGATCAGCTAATAAGGTAGCAGCAAAATGCCCGTATATCCGGTATTTATTACATTATACTCGTATTTACGTGTACTGTATGATTGCGGTGTGATAAATAAGACGTTTGCGATCGTCGGTTTGCACCGCCGATAAGCGTTTAATTGGTAATTTGACGGGCGTACAGATTAAAAGAGAGGAAAAATCTCAAACAGAGCATTAGTTTCACTCGAATAAAAAGAAGCAACCGAGACAAATCAACTCCTAACTTTGGTGCCATACGCGGCGATCACAAACTCTCAACTGAGATGTCCTTTCAACGTCATTTTTTCGCAAAAAATAAAACCATCGTGAATTAAAATTCGGTCTAATTTCCATCTCACGAACCTCCCTGTTGTTATTTTTCCGCAGGCCGAGATCCTCAAACCCATGTACCGCCAACTTGCGATCATTGCCCACCCGGAGTGCCATGTAATCCAGAAACAGGAGTTTGCGGCAGAGGTAAGCTCGATACATTTGAATCGATAATAACATTATTATTGTTTTACTATTCATGTAAGAAGATGTGTTGCTGTTTGGAATTTTATTTTCCTTTTTTTTCAATATTCTCACCGCCCCTCCCTCCCACCCCTACACTTTTTTATAATTAACCGGCTCGACGAGACGCTTTCAAAGACAACGAACGCTAGTTTTTCATTATCGAGTCGTTCGAATATTAATTTAATACCACGAGAGAAGACCATCTACGCGCAAATACAAAGCGTTATTCGTTCAGACTTCGAACGATACAAAAATCATTTTAGTCTCGCTACGAATTGGCATATCCACGATTTCAAAATATTTGGTAAGTTTTTTTTTTCGATGATTCGTCGGCGGGTTTGAATTCTTCTTTTTACCACTCTGTCTGCGAAGGTGCTCCAGTTATTTGAAAAATTACTGAAAGCGCCGACGCAATTTTGTGAAAAATTTCCAAACTTTTTGTATAAATCGAACATTTTGTAAATATTTGTTGAAAATTTTTATTCGAACAAAATTTAGTACTTAATATTCATTTACGACTGAAAAAAAAAATGTAAATAATCCAGGAAAGTAATTTTATCCGTTGTGTAAAAATTTAAACGGCAACGTTAATTGGTATAAAAATGTCAAGGATCTGTCTCTTCTTTTATTCTATATACCATTACTTACTTGAAACTTGAAACCTCGAAATAAAAAAAAAATACCCGCACCTTGTAAATACAGGCATATTTTAAAAAACCTTACGAAACCCATACCCGTTGTACACTTTAAAATCCCTATTATTTATTATTATTTTCCCAATGTAAATAACTCATTTCGGAATCCGATTAAACGAGATGAAAAAATATCTGCAAATACCGCGACATCACCAACGCGTATAATAATTGTGAAAATAATGTACAAATACTATACACAAATGCAGCACATCTTCTCGACGATTTCTATATTCGTTGGAGCGTTACGTCAGCAAAGACGAGACGTTCCCAAGAAACTCATCCGGCTGAGAGACCATTAGTGGAAGTAGTTTTACGTAGTACTTTCAACGAGGACTCATTTTTTTTACCAAGCTTTTTCAGCGGTTGTAGTATTTCGAGTGGTGGGCTTTTGAATGCGAAGCATGCGCATGATGAGAGATTTTGGGGAATGGGTTATGCGAATGCGACACTTGTAGAGAATCTATGATCTGCGATCGAGTAAAAGCGTGTATCTATTATTGGCGATGGTGTATAAGATATTACGCTATCGGTAACACGGTAGCCTATCTATAAATGGTCAAGTAGCTTTGCTTTGGTAATGCGACGATGATTAACAAACCGGTGGCGGTACACGTCATATTGATAATTCTTGTAAATATTAGCAGAATGTTATGTTAGAATATTACCTATTTCTGTATCATTACTACGTCTAGAGAAAAAACTAGCTGTTGGAATTTTTGGAGATGATTTTTATCCATTTATATGTGATATTTTGCGGTGAGAAAATTACCAAAAAACAAGATCCAAGTATTCGAGTTTGGGTTTTTGAAAGAATACTTGCACACGTTGACCTTGGAATTACTCATCTGGATTATTTTTAATTTTGGGAAATTCGTATTCCAAAAAGTTTATAAATGTGCTCGGCTATCTGCATGTCCATGTTTTGAATGTACCTAGACAAAACACGAAGCTTACCTACAAAGATGAAAAAAACATTCAAGGAATAGAACATTAATCACACGAAAATGACCTTTTATGAAGAATATTAATTCCTTTTGCATGAAATATAAAGAAGCCAAAAGACAAATAAGAGCTTATTATTTTGTGTTTTTCATCGATTTTATTTCATCATTCATTTTTTTTTTTTGTCATTCTCATTTCATGATTGTTGATCTCACTCGTCATCATTCTCCTCTTCATCCCACTGTCAAATAAAAAAGTAAAGTGTTGAAATTTAGCGAAATTATAAAAATCGTTAGTTTAATAAACTGATATCAAAATTCAAAAATGATCGAATTTCCTCAAAATACAGCAACAGCTGACCAAAATGTAAAAATCGATCATAATGATCGTACTTACAAATATGTAATTAACTGTTTAAAATCTTGAAAAATTGCAAAAATTGATTCAGAAATTATTTAATATTTGCTTAAAACACTGTCAAAATTATTTTGAATGATATAATTTTCACAAAAATGGATTAAAACAGCCTAAAAGTTCGTTTTAATGGAATAAAAGTTGTTAAAATTTCATTAGAATTCTGAAAAATATCACGAACTTTTTTATACGATAGAAAAATCGTTAAATAAGAAAATTTGAAAAAAAAAAAGTGTAAATTGACGCAAAAATTTCACGAAAATGAAGTGAATTATTAAAATCAGGCCAAAAAATTAGGCTTGGAGACAGGCGATACAGCAGGTTGTACTTTAGCACAACTTACTTTTTTCAGATCAGTTTTTTTTTAATGAAATGGGTACTACCCGTAAAACACGAAATTGTTAATTTTTCATCAAGTATTGAAAGTTGCCAAACAAATTGTTGAAGAATCCTTAAATCGTCCAAAATCGGGTAAAACAATTTTTCTACAATAAAATATCAAAAAATTGTGGTAATGGGGGGGGGGCGTTTGAGCCAAAAATTTCGGACAAAACCAGACAGTTTTACCATATTTTTCATTTTTTTTTGAAAAATTCGTGAAAATGCATCGAAAAATACCCAAAAATCAAAAGTTCTAATAAAAATTCTTGAAAATTTTCACAAATATCAAAATCTTCAGTTTTAAGAATAAATCTTTAGTTGTCAGCTCTGGAACAGAGAAATGTCTAATGAGAGGTTTGCCCTAAATTTGGATTTTAAATTTCCCTCTACCCTCCCACTATTTTAGGTATACGCAAATTTAGCACAATCTACTGAAAAGATATAGTCACACCTATAATGACTTAAGAAACTGAAACCAAAACGGAAAAACTGAAGGAGGAATACATTTTCAAATCCTAATTTTTTGTAGGTATTTTTGATTTTTTCAAGTGTGAACCTCAGAATGCAACTTTCCTACTCAAAAATGCAAAATTTTCCTAAATGATTTTTCAACTTAAACCGATTTCCGACTAAAAATACAATTTTGTCATATTTGGCGTGGGGGGGGGGGGAGGGGGACTGCCTTCTGACCATTATTCTTCATCTAAAAGATAATTGAAAAAAAAATGAAGCAGAAACCGAAGTGATTCAATATTCCACTCCTTCAAAAAAATGTTCAAAGTATCTCGATATTTTAAAGAGATGCTCGTATTTTATCGACATTAACCTGACTTTTATGTAATTTTTTCATAACATTAACAATTTTTTCGAAATTCTCATTTTTGCTCTATTTTCAGTGAATTTTACAATATTTGCATTACAATACGTACTACACCATTCGAATGCAAATGATTATAGGTAATAAAAGAATTGAATAGTTTCATCCTACGACATTTATACTTTCATATTACCGCTTTTTTTTATTATTATTAGAAGGGTACTTCATTGTTATTCCAAATTCATTAATTTTTCTGGATAAATGCAAAGTATACTGGTTGATTTGGTAATCTGCCCAGTGCCCTCATTACACATCATCATCGCTATGTGTAGGTATTATTCGCAATACATTTCATACCGGGTCATACAAATCCTCCAAGGTCATCGTTGACGAACGAATTAAAAAATAAAAAAAATTCCAACAACATTTGCAAATCTCATAACACACTATACACGTACGAGTATGATGTAGATATATAAATAATTGCACATTAATTTATATCAACTTTTGCTTGTTTTTCTTACTTTCTCGAACGCTACCTGTACACATTTATTAAACGTAAAGAAAGCGAAACTGTAACGTACGATGATAACTTGACCGAAACGGGAGGGCAAATATTACCGGGGGATAACGTCGAAAGTCAGGGTTCCACAGTCGTCCTAGTGACCAGCACGTTCCAATACGACGACCCTGTCGCATTCACCGCGAAAATCCTATCCGCCGAGACGACTACCGACGCTGGCAATCCTCTCCTTCCGGACGACCTGATCCCGGTGACAAAAGTCGAACAGCCAGCGACAGATATTGAATCCAGCGGCGATGGTCAACCGGCTGAAGGCGAGCCTGGCGCAGACGGAGGTGCCGATTCGACGCGTACTTCCTCGGTCACGCCGTGTGAACGTGACCGTTGGAGCGTTTCTAATTTGGAAACTGAGTTTGAAACGGAAATCACTCCTTCGAATGTATCGATTGCTTCAGAATTCGAAGAATATGCGAGAAATGCTACCGGACAGCACAATTCGAAAGACGACGAGACGACTACACATATCGTCGTAAATGGCAACGAAACCAACGCACCAGGAAGAAATACGAGTGTTTCTGATGACTCGCTAGCGACGGTAACGCAATCGCCCGCTGCCGATGTATACGTAGACGAGACAACGACGGTATCAACAATTCCAAATATTACGCAATCCACCACCGACACGGGAGCGGCTACAACTAATTTCAAAGAATCGAATCCGGTAATTGAGAAATTAGGAGAACCGTTCGTGCACGCAGAAAACAACCTCGAACGTGTTAAAAATGCCAGCGAACAACATGTGGGTGATGGAATCGTTGCCACGACAGAGGACGTTCGAACGACAACGCAAGTCGAAAATATTCCAGATATCATTCGACAAACTACAACCATTTCTAACGATGCGGTTAAAATGGATGAAACTGCCCACGTCACAGAAGCTATTCCTACGGTGGAACTTGATTCATCAACAAAATCTTTGTTTGATGGCACTGGCAGAAGCCAACAAGATGAACCAATTGACGAAAAAACTGCATCAACCGAGATACCACTTCTAGTTCAACCTGAAGAGAATACAACCTCAAAAGAGTCGCCATCCTCTACTCCAGTTCCTGTGATAGAAGTCACTACCAACGATGAACTTTCGACATCCTCACAAAAACTCGAAGATGCCGAACTTGAAGACCAGAAAACAACTGGTACCCAGTTCCTAACCACTATTCCTTCCCTATTAAATCCTCCTATTGAAGTGTCATCCACTGAAACATCTGTAAATTCTACCAACACAGAAGAACCTGACCATGAGTCCACCGAAACTGAACATCCATCAATGACTTCACAGTCTTCGACCATTAGCAGTGATGAAATTGTGTCAGAAGACTCGAAAATAACCACAGCAATCCCTACCATAGAAACGCTGCCCGTTGAAACGCCTATAAATGTGCCGGAGACAGAAAAACCACCCAATAAACTCGACGAAACTGAATATTCAACAACTTTGAAATCATCAACTGCCAACCTTGATGAAAAAATATCCCAAGAGCCCAAATCTACCACAATAATTTCAGGCATTCTGGAATCTACCTCCGAGACACCAATTGACACCACAACTCCGTCGCCACATCTCGAGGAGCCTAAAGGAAGCGCAAGTTACACAGAGAGAGTGATAGTCGAAATCGTGACTTCGATAAGCCATCAGGAAAATAGTTCAAAAGAGCATGATAATACTGAAAAAGTCATTCTCGAAAGTTCAACCAACTCCGAAGATGTTTCCACAAATATCCCGGTCAGTTCTTCTTCCAAGACATCCAAAGATTCTCTAACTACACCAGAAACTGACACCACATCCATGGAAATTGGACAAGAAGTACCAGAAAATCAGAAAACTTCAACTGCCACTCCATTACCAGAACAGTATCCAACCTTTGAGGCGACTGAGACTACAATATCATCAGCAGATGCATCTCACTCATCTACGTCTAATCCAGTTTTTTCCAGTTCCACTTCAACTCTTATACCTCCTACAACAGAAAAGATTGGAACTGTTCCTTCCTTTGAGATTGAACCAACCCTACCGACTGCCGAAATACAGCCAACTAAGTCAGGAACTAGGAATGAATTTGCCAACGATGCCCCTATTGAAATTGGAACCTTGACACCAGAGCAATCGTCAACATCGAATTCTTTTGAAACTACTACATCATCGACGGATTCACCGCCTCCAACTCATGATACTCTTTCAACAACACTGCCTCCTGTAACGTCCAAGACAACAATTTCAAACCCCACCGAATCTCCTGATATTATCTCAACCACAGCTACTGTACCAGAATCGACAACCTCGTCAGAATTTTCTGAAATCTCATCAACTACTTCTTTCAAACCTTCTGAAACGACATCACTTCCATCATCAACTTCCAAAGTTGCTATATTGGAAGATCCCGACGACGGTAAAGCTCTAAATCAATCATCCGCGCTACCTCCTTCAGAACTTACAACCCCCTCTAACTCAAACTGCACCTCGTCCAACACTACCACCCTTTTCCAACCAAACTGTACAGCAACCACTAAAGAAATACGTCTACAAACTCCTCGTAACAAAACCACGACAATAATAATCCGAACTAGACCGATAACATCTAGCTCGAGATACAGTTGCACTAGCAATTTCGACTGTCCAAGAATGCGGATATGTTTAAATAAAATTTGCACGCTAAAAAACGACTCACAGCTTGCAAAACCCGGACACGGACTGTCGTTGGCCGAAACGTCAGATTTTCGTCGAGGTATTTGTCTCTTCTGTACCTTTTCCCCTTATTTTTTAAAGAACCTTCCCTCATCGTTTCATAATTTATTCAACACTTATATGTACTGGAAGTATCGTTATCAACGTTATGAAAAATTTGGAAACAGTATATTGAAATTCGCACGTGATTAGTACTTCGTTTAAAAGAATAAAAAAAACGAAAAAACGGTAGACGATTTAAAGAAAAATTACTCTTTTATTTCCTGCTCGATGTAGTAAATTCTTCATTACTTTCTTTCTCGCTTCAATTTAACATGACAAGACATGCACGTTTAAATGGGCCACCGTTGTACAGACCAACCGAATGATTATCATTGTAATTCAGTAAACGCACAGTCGCACCGTGCGATAAAATACAAAACGAATTAATTACCATCAGTGGTACTCAAAGTACCCCTTTGACTGCTGTTGAATAACGATACTTTTCCAGAAAATTACTTCTTAGGATGCCCCTCTTTCATATCTTTGGGAAATTATGGCAATCCACAATATTCTTCTTTTGAGGACCTTTTCTCTTTTGCATGAATTTGGCATTTTTAACTGCCTCAAAAAAATGAGAACTCTCAGAACGAGATGAACATAAAAAAACACCAAAATGTGATGCTCCCTTTTTATGTTAGATAACACCTCATGTGATGGTCTATCATGGAGATGGACATGCGTATGAGAAAAGAGAAATGCATTTCTACGAACAATTAATCGTAAATAATTATTTGCACTGTTCATAGTAACGCGTAGAAACGCATTTTTCTTTCGTATTCGCCTCTTAGCAGAGTGTTTTATAGTTTATAGTTTACTTTATTATAAGTTTAGTTATTCGTAAATGGAGTTGGAATTATCTCGAAAAGAGGTGAAATTTTTCAAACGATCTTCAAACTGCTGTACGAGTCTTTAATTATTTTGACTCGATAACCAATGCCAGATTCAGAATCAGCGACCTCAAATTTGTCGAGAAATGTCATTTTTCAAATTTCCAAAATATTAATTTCAAGCGATCATCTCTCAGTACCTCAGAAATCGCATTTTGGAGGTAAAAATTATCAATTTTTGAGAACATGGTTCAAGGAGCAAAAATTTATGTCAGATTAAAATCAGCAAACTCGAATTAGTTGCGAAACATCGTTGCTTCAAACTACACAATTTGTTCAAAAATTTCTCTAATTTTTCTAATCGTTAGGGAACATCAGAAAATTGAGAAAGATATAATTTTCGATTAATTCTGGATCGCATATCACGAATTTCGAGTTCATTTTAAGCAGTAATCTCTGATTGCCTCATTCCACATTTGAAGTGGAAATTGGCAATGTCTTAATGATGATTTGCACACTTGAAATACAACGAAACCATATAGAATACGAAAAATTGGTCCAAGCTAGGCTGAGTTGACGATATAGGTTGAGATTCTGGTGCTATCAAGCCCAGTACAGTGATCCCTCCACAAAATAGGTTGAGGCTGATCGACCACACCTCAAATTACCAACTCCATTTAAAAATACCCATGTGAATAACCTTTTACTCGCATATTGTTTATTGACAAGTGCAAAAATCACGTCACTACTCCTTGTAACATAACATGTAAATAGGCCCTGGCGATGCAAAACGGCAACGTTGCCAGCTGGACACAGACTGTTTGGAAACAGAAGCTTGTTATAATGATCAGTGCGAAGATCTATGTATAATAACTAACCTATGTGCTCCGACTGCTAAATGTCACGTGGTCAAGCACAGACCAGTATGCACGTGTCCTTCCGGATATCAAGGAAATCCCGCCGTTGAGTGTTATTTACCAAAAACATGTAAGACTAACCTAACCCATTCATTATGTAATTACCTATTTTAATCACACACAAAACCACTATATCGTAAGATGAATTAACATCAATACCTATTCGTACCATGTGTAACGAGAAATCACTAATTGGGTTCAACACAATTGTATAAGGGTATGAGAAAATATTAGCAATTATTAGAGAAGTTGAAGAGAGAAGTGTTTTATAGTCCAACAATATGCGCATGTGAAAGAATATGGGTTTAAAAAGTGTAAATAAATGTACGATATGGAGTATAGAGATCCCATGAAATATGTATTATCGTGGAATTCGACTATTTTGCACGATGTAAATGAATCACAACGATGGAACAATATGAATGAACAATTTATAAATGAAAAATTACATATCCATGTTTCGGTTCTTTCTTCTCTACACTCTGTCTGTATAGTTAATACGTGTTTTATGAAATACCCTCCCTTAGTGACCTGTTATACCGATTTGGACTGCTCAATAAGCGAAGTTTGCCTCCAAGGCGTTTGTCAGTTACCATGCTCTGCTCATAACCCATGTGCTCAATACGCAGTCTGTGTCAATACAAACCGCGGACCTGATTGTAGTTGTTTAGAAGGATATCAAGGAAATGGATTCGTAGGCTGTATTCCAGGTTTGTACTCGTTAAACTGTTTCATCGAAGCCAATTCTCAAATCAAATACCACCATTACAAGACATATACTCACGAGGAAAACTTTTGTTGCAGTCGAATCAACAAAATCAATTTGCCAATATAACGAAGACTGTCCTCCCGATAAATTATGCGATCGATTGAATCGAATTTGTATAAACCCTTGTTTCGAAGACTCTTGCGGCGAGAACGCCGAATGTGTGCCAAAAAATCACAAAATCGATTGTCGTTGTCCGCACAATACTCATGGCAATCCGTACATATCCTGCACTGCTGGTAAGTACCTATTGCCCAATGAACCACAAATTCACACCCTGTAACGTGTTATTGCATTTCTCTATGCGCTTCGACTATTTAACGGCGCGTCGCCGATGTCGTTATGCATATTTTTGAGGTCGCACCTTCTCGCCGACCGCATATGAGAGCAGTGGTCTGGCGTTTATCGCGACTACCGAGCGTTAAATAATCCACTTAGCGCGGGTTATGGTGAAAGAAAAATTGAGATAAAAAAAACGCATCATAATGGCACGAAAAATCGTTGGTTAAATTAAATCAATAAATACGACGCCAATGCGCGAATTTTGTAAACATTATTACGTCGTATGCGGCGTTTAATTAGATACGCTTACATGGTCAATTATTCACTTCTCTATTACAGTAACCGGTTGCCGGCGCGATGAAGAGTGCGCTTCGAATGAAGCATGTGTCGAAGGCAAATGCGGCAATCCTTGTCGTTGCGGTCCGAATGCCATTTGCGATGTCATATACCATCGAGCATCTTGTAAATGCTTACCAGGCTATAATGGAAATCCAGTCGAAGGATGTCGAGGTATTCATTTTTTCCAAAAAAAAAAACATCCATTAGCTGTCAAAGCGCCTCAATTGCCCAATAGCCATAGTTTTAACTTGAACCTTTTCAAATTTCAGCTCCTAAAAACCCTTGTGAACCAAATCCTTGCGGTATGCACGCTCAATGTGAATTGGATAACGGAAACCCGGTTTGTTTCTGCCCGAAAGGAATGACTGGAAATCCATTCAAACAATGCAGTAAGTCTTTGTTTGCCCTTCAATTTGCTTAAAAGATTACCAATAGTCTAATGTTCGATTTTATCAATAGTACCAGAAGGTGAAGACTGCACCCCAAATCCATGCGGCCCTCATTCGGGCTGCAAAGTAGTACAAGGATCGGCGGTATGCTTCTGCTTAACTGAATTCGAAGGCGATCCACCAGTCATACCTTGTCAACTGCCAAAGAACCCTTGTAATCCATCGCCATGTGGCCCCAACACCCAATGCACGCTGACCAACACTGGATACGCCAAGTGCACTTGCTTAGATGGATACGTCGAAAGTCCCAACACTATTAGGGGTTGCGTTGAGAAAAAGAACCCTTGTGATCCGAATCCTTGTGGTTACGGAGCCATCTGCGACCCCAACAGAACGCCTTGTTGTTTCTGCCCAGAGCACACAGTTGGAAATCCTTACAAATATTGCGGAGGTCAGTAACAACTTTTTTTTTCGATCAATTTGCTTTCATTTTTGAAATGCGACTAAATGACTCGCTTTGCTTTAACAGAACCGGTAAAAACACTTTGCTTGCCGGGACCTTGTGGCCATAATTCCGACTGTTACGTTACTGGAAACACCGAGCAATGTTTCTGTAAACCTGGTTTCCACGGAGATCCGTATACAGCTTGTCAGGCAATCCCCACGAACCCCTGTAGTCCAAATCCATGCGGACCTTATGCAACTTGCACAGTCTCCCATGATGGTTCGTAAATTGAAAAATGTTTTTAGTCTTCAAAGTAACAAGCGAGAATTTAAAACCTAGTTGGTTATCTTTCAGGACAAGCACATTGTAATTGCCCTCCTGGAATCGTACTAGACTCAAATGGTGGTTGCACTGGATTCGAATGTACCGTCGATGAAGATTGTCCATTCAATAAAGCCTGTGTCGCTTACAAATGCCAAGACCCTTGTCCTGGATCTTGTGGCATAGGAGCGACATGCAGAGTAGAAAAACACCACCCAGTTTGTACCTGCAACCATGGTCTTACTGGAAATCCATTAACAAGATGCTACCTTATTGGTAAGCGTTGTCAAATTATCAGATGGCAATGGACACACAAGACAACCATTTTAATTTCATTATATTTTCCGCAGAAGCTAAACCAGAAACTAATCCTTGTCAGCCATATCCTTGTGGACCAAATACTTACTGTAAAGTATCTGGTAAACGAGCCGTATGTACTTGCACGGAAAACTTTGTAGGAGACCCGAAGAAAGGTTGCAAACCAGAATGTGTATTGAATACAGACTGTGGCTCTGACAAAGTCTGCATCAATTACCAATGTAGAGATCCTTGTGGTATCAAGAACGTATGTGGTCTTGGCGCCGTTTGCCTTTGCCGTGATCACATGCCAACTTGTATTTGTCGCGAAGGATTTACTGGAAATCCGTTCATTCAATGTGTACCAAAACGTAAGTTATCGATGATATTACCCATCAAATGTATCACTGACAACAATTTTAATGTGAAATTATTTTACAGAGACTTATCCTTCATATCCCAACACAACATTACCATGCACTCCATCACCATGCGATCCCTCCAACGCATGCCACGTTCATGGCACCGATGTAGCCATGTGTGATCCATGTACAGCTCCAAATGGCTACTACAATCCGGCTTGTCATCCCGAATGTTTGTACAATGCCGATTGCCCATTCAACTTGGCTTGCTTAGGACAGAAATGTTTGGATCCTTGCGTAGGAGCTTGTGGTATAAACGCTCTCTGTACTGTTGTGCACCATTCGCCTATTTGCTCTTGTCCAGAAACACTGACTGGAAATGCTTACGAACATTGCTCTCCGATCAAAAGTAAATTTCAATTTTGTGAATCTTGATACACTCAGATAAACTGTATCTAACATATTCCCGATATTTGCAGCTCCTCCAACTGCAGCTGACCTATGTCATAGAAACCGATGCGGTGCAAACGCTATTTGCAAAAATAATTACGGTCATGTGACTTGCGAATGTATTCGAGGATACTTTGGCAATCCTTATTTGGCTTGTAGACCGGAATGTGTGATAAATACAGACTGCGTTCAAACGAAAGCCTGTTTGAATAATAAGTGCATAAATCCATGCTCCGGAGTTTGCGGAGTCAAGGCGGAATGTCAAGTCATTAATCACCAACCGATATGCTATTGTCCACAAGGTTTCACTGGAGATGCATCTCTCAATTGTTATCCAAACCGCGAATGTGAGTTGATTGGAATTCAAATTTTGAGAGAAATTGACCAGCAACGAGTGTGCTCACGTGTATTGTTGCTTTTTTGCAGATTTGCCACCCCTACCTCAAGGCAAACCAACAAATCCGTGTGATCCATCTCCTTGCGGAGCCAACAGCAGATGTCTGATATCTCCACAAGGTTACGCCGTGTGCTCCTGCTTGCCAGGATATCGTGGATCGCCACCATATTGTAAACCAGAATGCGTTGTCAGTACAGAATGTTCTCTGGTTCAATGCTGTATTAATCAAAAGTGCTCCGATCCTTGTCCGGGCACCTGTGGAATTGGTGCTCAATGTTTCGTCATTAACCATAACCCTATCTGTAGTTGCCCACCGGGACATGTCGGAGATCCATTTGTCATGTGTATTTTACCACCTGGTATGTTCTTTTTCGATATGTTGCCACCTCTTAAACCATTTGAATACAAATATTGACTCGAAAATTGAATCTACAGCCATAGAAGAACCGAAAGTTCCTTCGAATCTATGTGATCCGAATCCATGCGGCCCTAACTCCATCTGCCAAATTAGAGAAGGTCATCCCGTATGCTCTTGCATTGCTAATTATTTGGGAAGTCCACCATATTGTCGTCCGGAGTGCGTTTTAAATCAAGAATGTCCTTTCGACAAAGCTTGTATCCACGAAAAATGTCTAAACCCATGTACCAAATCATGCGGGTTGAATGCAAAATGTGACGTAGTCAATCACACTCCTTATTGTACATGTCTACCAGGTTACGAAGGCGATGCCTTCATCAGTTGCTCTAAAATACCACCGAGTAAGCATTCAACTTTTACAACCTTTGGAAAATTCTAATCATTCTTCGAAATACATTCATTACAATTTCGTTTTTTTGCAGCTGTCCAACCTCCAATTCCAAAAGACCCATGTTACCCTTCGCCTTGCGGAGAAAACGCTCAATGCTCCGTATACGACGGCACCATCAGATGTACCTGCATACCTCCATACATAGGAAATCCGTATTCTGGCGCCTGTCGACCAGAGTGTGTGATGAATAGCGACTGTGCACCAAACGCCGCTTGCCTTTCTAGTCACTGCAGAGATCCCTGCCCGGGAGTCTGTGGAATAAACGCCGAGTGCACAGTGGTTAATCACATTCCAGTATGTACCTGTTTCCCTGATCACATAGGAGATCCATTCCAATCATGTAGAAGGAAACCTATAGCTCGTGAGTATTCCTTACCATAATCTATAACAACTTATCGTCTATACAAATTTCTCAAACGTCTGATCATTACAGCTCCTCCACCAAAGAACCCCTGCGAGCCATCACCTTGTGGCCCGAATAGCAGATGTGAAATTAGTCATTCTCACGCACTTTGCTCGTGTAATCTGGGTTTCATTGGGGAACCACCCAATTGCCGACCAGAGTGCATAACCAGCGCAGAGTGTAGTCCTAGTCTGGCATGTATTTCTCAAAAATGTGCCGATCCGTGTCCCGGTACTTGTGGATTGCATGCACGATGTTCGGTGATCAATCACAACCCGATTTGTAGTTGTCCACCGAATACTGTCGGTGATCCGTTCGTTAGATGTGTACAAGAAGGTAAGTGATAGATCTAAATTATGTATTACTAGCCGGGTACCCGTCCTTCGGACGGTTTGATTCGAAGACATTGAAAAAATGATACGAATGTCGTATTAAAGGAGAATACACTTTTGCATAGCACAAAAAGTAGAAGTAACCCCTGGAGTTCGCTGGTTGGCTTCGTTTTCATGTTACATATGAAAATATTAAACATAGGATATGCGTTTAATTGTTCGAACGGGGAAAAAATTAAAAGTTAAGAGTCCCTCAAATTTTAAAAGTCAGATTGATCCAATATA
>FIZU01058987.1:0-19391 GCA_900064475.1 Pseudococcus longispinus
GATTTATAAACTTGCACAAAAACAAAAAGTAATTACATCATTAGAAAGCTTATATCATCTTCTTTCAAACAAGTTATTATGATATATTTCCAAAATTACTTCTTTCTCAAGTTACTTTGAAAAAATGAAAAAAATTGATAAGAAAGGGACAAAGCGAACGGCAAAAAGTATGCAATCCGCACAAGCGTAAAAGCCCTATATGGCTGCAATAAACTATTTGAACTCGCCAGAAGAGTATGTTACTATCTTAGTTTATTTAAAACTAGGTACTGCGAAATAATAGTCCGCTTACTCGAGGAGAAAAATAACGATTGGCAAATAATGTGGAAAGCTGCAATCACTGAATTATGCACTTTGACTGATTGTCGTCTAGCAATCTTTAATCCAATACTTGTGTCCATCGAAAGCGCTTTCAAGGTACTGAGTCGTAATCTACTATGCTTTTTGATGTGGTATAAACTTCATCTTCTCGTGATTTCAGAGCGGAGATAACACACTTACAACTCAAGCTTTCGAATGTTGGATTTATTTCCTCGAAAAATGTCCCAAAATAGCTAAAAAATTGGACCTGCTCAAGAGCAGAGATCTGCGATCATCTCTAAGATGCTAGAAAGTGTTAGAAGGTGTTAAAAGACTTCTCTCGACCAATCAGAGGACAAGAAGGTGTTAAAAGACTTATTTCTCGACCAATCAGAGGACAACGCGCGCGTAATAGAGCGTGGTTATTTTACTCATAGTACGTCGAATAAAACAGAAAACGTTAATTTTATTCGTTCAACGTCAGATTATAGCCCATTCACCGATTATTTACCCACTTTACCAATACGTTTGTTCAGTAAAAAATCGATGTACCTAATGTTCGTAATCACCGCCCATGTTCATATGCAAAAAGAAGAAAAAACCACTTCAAAATGATACACCAAAATGCATGTTTTTTATTTTTATATTTTTCTCCATATACGAACGACCAATGACCATACGTAATATTTATTTTCCATGTACGTACAAAACCCGAACAAACGCCGTCGACCAGAAAAACATTCGTATTCGTCGCACTAATAAGGCGAATCAATTCAAAGCATCATCAGTGGTCGCGTGTCACAGACGCATGTCTATTGTGGGAAATGTAAACAAGTACCCGGGTACTGTTTTATACTCCGCGTACGCTCACGATAACCGGATGAATATCATTTTATCTTTTATAAACCGCTTTGCATGATTTATATGACAGGAATTAATAAATCATCGGTATTGCTGCGCGCGTTGTCTGTTTTCGATGACCGTGCCACTACCGAACCGCACCGTGCAATAAACAATATCGATAGATAATTTGATGACGTTTGTGCCAAAACATCATCAAACAGGGATTCAGAAAGAAAAATATTTCAGGGTAAACAGTTTACCCTGAAAATGCCCTGTGACCAAGACTTCGCCATCATCGAAAAACGAAAACGAAAATGCCAAGCAATGATCCCGTCTGAAATCGTAGACATAATAAAGACAGCTCAACTCCAAGGACCATTCCAAGTAATCGACATCAACGAGAATGATATTTTCGACCTTAAAACTACTGCTCGCTCGTTATTCAATACAACGAAATTAAAACTAACCACCGCCACAGCAATTCGAGTAACGTTACCTACGTTGCTACAAAACTCTAGTTTTCATAAAAACAACGTACAACGAAAAGGAGGACTGGACCAAAGTAAACGTTGCTAAAAAGAACGTTGAACTTTTTAGAGATATGCCGAAAACTTTACCAAAAAACACGGAGAAGGTTGCGATGAAACCTAAAAAATTAGATGACTTAATGAACATGTTGGAGTATTTGGACCCAAAGTATCATTCGTTTTATACTGGACTTAATGAAAAATTCAGGACTCCTCCAACAGCCACCACCAAAGCTGATCAATCCGCCTCAAAAGAAAATGAAAAGAACACGCCTCCTGCAAAACCTACTTCGAAAAAAAATGATCAGCCTAGAGAAAAGAATGAGTCCAAAAAAGATGATCAGCCCGTCGTACGTCGTAGTGCTCGAAACAAAAGAACATTACCTTCATCCGATGACATTCCAGTGAAAGAAATTCCGAAGAGACGTTTTTGTTCTTCTATTAAAAAAAAATTTTAAAAATGCTGATATTTCGAAGTGCATTTTACAATACGTTTTTTCATCCATTTTTGAAATAATTTTAATAATTTTTAATCACTTTTATAAAAAAATTCGTGTTTAATAAATTTTAGTATCAACGAACATGTATATGTATTCATTTTTGAGTTTACATGACGTATTTTGTAGCGGAAACCTAAAAAAAAACGAATTTTTACCATAATTTCAGAATGTAACATACACTCGTTTCCAGGGAAACGGCTTCATATCTCCAGAACGGGAGGAGTGATGAACATGAAATTTTTACAGTAACATACACTCGGTTCGAGGAATACACTAAGCTAATCAAAGTTTGTCCATCTGCCGATAGGTGGCACTGAAACGTTTTTTTCATATCCTGTAAAATTTGGTTTTTGTAACATACACTTAAGTCTAGGGGAGGTCTTCAACTGTTCGATGGACAAATCGCCGTAAGAGATGCTGTACGAATTCCAGTCAAATTTTGTTTATGCCAAAATGGCTGCTATTTAGCTACCATCAGCATGAAACGAACTTATAGAAGATGTCCGTGCTGAAGAATCACAGAATTCAATATATTAATGCATGTTGCCAATCTTCAAGAAAAATAAATCCTACGATAAAAATGAATGTGTTGAATGTTTGGATCAGTATGATACCACTAAATCGAAATCAGATTGGATAAAATAACTTGAGATAGTGGTCTGAGTTAAGAAGCGATATGTATGATTCCTGCAGAGCTGTCATCGTCCAAACACAGGGCAAGGCTGATTTAGATGAATTTAGTATCAGACTCATTAAGAAAATAAATGCCACGAATGCGATTGAAGTTTCATCGATAGGAAGGAGAATTTTTATGGAGTCAATTTTTGACGTTCTGGAAGACTTTTGGTTTGTCCTGGGCTAAAATTTTCCAGTTATTATCCTTTATACGCTCAACGAAATTAAAGAAAATAACGCTCTTAGTCTGTTCTTGGACACGGAGTTGCTCGGGTAGGTTGATGAGAATATCTATTTTGAAAATTATAAGCAGGAAATTTTAGGTAAATATAATTATATTAAACACTGCAATGAGATCTGAGATATATGTTCATCAGATATCAACATCCGAATATTATCTGGATGGGAGCTAAGAATGAGACGGTCGTTCACAAGAACTGCGGTGAATTGATATGTAAGAATATGATGTCAGATTTTTCAGATGAGGATCTGTCCGCAAAACTCCGCGATTTAAAAGATCAAGAGGATTTAGATGCTGGACAAAAGAAACCGTACTCGTTAATGTGGTTCAGCGCCAGGTGACGGATGGATTAAAGCATTAAGAGATATTGGCTTTAGAGGTAAAGTGTATTTGTTTGATCCAAGGCCTCTGAACTTGCCTGATGACCCTTTGGAATTTGAAGTCAAGCATTTTCAGAAATTGGTAATGAGTCTTGGTGATTTAATCTCCTCAGGAGTACCAACAGATGGCAGCTTGTGATTTACCTTAAAACATCTCAACCTTCTGAAAAAGAGTTAAACCCAAACTGGACAATTCATCGAGCTTATAAAATTCCCACCCAGCAAGATCACAATCACAATTCGATTTCCTCAACAAGACCCCGGTCTTCCAAAAAATAAAACAATTTCCACCCAAGATTGTCGTCAACTATCCTCTGCCCGAAAGACAAGCACCGCGTTGATATACGTGTACTATACGATCAAACATTTATAATGCAGATAGAAGTAAACGATACGCCGGTGGAAGTGTGACGAATATAGTTAGCGGTGATTGTTGGGGTTGTTTCATCCCTTGCTACCCACGACATCCTAATAGTCTAATGATGATTGATCGACCAAAGCTACTATCAGCGCGGCGTTAGTTTCCAAGGGTGAAAAAGTGCGACGCGACGAGGTGACGTGGGAAATACATTGTATTTAAGTCATTTACCGCCGTACTATTATCTTACCGCTTCGTCCTTCTGTTTCATAAATGATGTAACATTACGCGCGTACTACTACTTTACGTTTCTCGTTGCTAAAAGTCGAACAACTTTATTTCGGATCTTATTGGGAACGCTTCTGAAGGAATAAAAGTGTATGCAGATTTCCATGTCGCATTTAAGGGAGCGATAGCAGGTCAAAATGATGGAACTTGTTTTTGTGAAGTCCTTGAAAAAGACTGAACCAATAATACGAGACACGATTTCCCAGGGAAAAAATTCTGATGGTATTGTTTGTAATGATAGTTTTCTTCTTATTTCTTAATTTTACAAGCGTGGAAAAGGTGGTATTTACGCGGTACATCTGAATTAGGTTTAATTTTTTTTTTCACTCAGCTGACAACTTGTGGATTCATAATGTTGTGATTTTGATATATCCGATTATAAAATAGTAAAATATACGCATTTTGGTGAGATCGAAGGTCTATAACATGAAATCGATAAGTTTGAAAATTCTCAACCCTCAGCTACAAAGCGATCTCACGTAGTAGAAAATCTGACTATCAAAAACTTAGGTATTTAAAATCCCAAAATACGAAAGCAACCCTTATAAAAAGCTACCTCTCCGCACCGCTTTCATCCAAAACTCGTAATAAGGAGCAAGAGCAATTGTTACGCGACGGCATTAACACTACCCATCGAATGTTTGAGCCATCGAAAATTTACAGTTCAAACGAGACTCCCTATCGAACGAATAAAATCTTCAACCACCAAGGTCGCCGCTCTAATCCCTCCCAATTGTTCAAAAATCACTGCGTAAACAACGACAGAGAAATAAAAAGCTCGAATTTCTAACACTGGCATGGCACTACTCGCACAGACATACTTTCTTCATTCGAAACGTTAATACCTACGTATTCTTGTGTTTTATTTGGAAAAAAAGACTAGTGACATTTTTAACCTTTATTTAGTGGAAAAATGTCGTTTGAAACCTATCGCAAACTTTCACCCCACAGCGATACGGCTGTTACTTTCCAACAATAGTTTAATTCCGTCGGAATTTAATTAACTTCCTTTCAAGCTTTTAGCAGTTTTCCCTTTTTTTTCGGACGGAAAAAAAAATATCCACGTCCTTCTTCGATAGCAGTCTCTCTGTCCTTCCATTTGGCAGCTTGAATATTAAGTTCATTTCTACTGCCAAATGTTCTGCAATTAATTAATCCAACGTGTTTTATAAAACAGAAAAGAGCGTACGTAATACTTGGCAATAAAGTGTTGGAAAAAAAACTATATACTATAGCATCATTAAAATTATAAAAATGGATTGAAATGATGCCCAACGTACAGTTTTTTATCACAATCAATTTTCGTCGCGAGACTAAACGATATAAAATAATTAACCTCGGTCGGTACAGCGAGATGTAAATGGGAAGGAGGGTGTGAGAGGCACATCGTAGCCTCGCTACGACCACCTACACTCTATTTTACCGACAATCAACGCTGGTAAGCGCAAAGGCTCACATCGAGCATCACTGTCACCCGATAACGTGTTAATCCGCGACGTCGTCGCCGAGTAAGAAAAACTCGAGCGCGCCCTCAGACATCGGTTTCAATTAAACCAACATTTTGATAACGTAAATAAGAAAAAGCTCGTCAATTATTACTCCGAGTCGATAAAAGTTCATCTAATTCGGCCACTTCGTCGCGCCCGCCGAGCCCCAAGACGTAGCCCAATATCAACAAAAAGTTCATCGTGTCAATAATTCAGACTAGAAAATAATCCTTAATCTTCTTTTCCGCGAGAAAAGTAAATTAGTTGTCAAAACTGAGACAAGAGCACGAGCTTATCGGAACAGCGCCAGACACTCATCCCTCATTTGTAAAGGACAAAATTATATACGGGCTAATCTATCGAAAACAGAAGATACAAACTTTACCAGTGACGCTCCTTCCAACTACGGGGCGACGAATTACGCGAAAGAATAAGGGATTAGTTCTCCGTGTTGATAAAACCAGGTCCTCTTAATAAAGATTCATTTAGGATCATCTCCCGTGGGATATAGATCTCATTTTAGCACACCATTTGTGCTGTATATCTACGTACACTACACAGCTCGCGCGACCACCATCTCTTCTCATTGGCATTATAAACTGTTGGGCGATGCGACGCAGCAGCCAGCAGCCGCCCACCCTTCTCCAAAACTTTTTCGATAATAGTGCGCTAATACCGACGTATAAACGCCCTCACCCCTACCCCAATATGCTAATATCGCAAAAAAGTAATTTTCAGCTTAAAAATAAATTGAAATATGTACTCTCCGGCAAACATCTATCTACACATCGTTCGACAAACAGTTCGATGTCTTTTCTGCAACATCGTTGAGGCAATCGCAAGACTTCAGGTAACTTTTCCAATGTTTTCGATCATCTAGGCATTGAAACTTCACCGATGTACTAGCAAGAATTCAATTTTCTAAAATATACCTGAATGCTATCGCCGCAAGCTTGTGTCTGAAGGTGAGCGTTTTCTGCTATTGTAGTACGGGTTTTTAAACCTTACCCATAATTTTGTTGGCCTAAGACGGCTACATTGGATCAAAAAAGTATTAAACACCCCCTCACTGGTTGCAATGTTGCATCAAGGCCTTGTTTCTCAGTTGCGTGATAGTGGCCTCTCGAGCTTCAAGATGAGCCACTGGACATGCACGAGCCAGACCCACGAAGTCCTAGTATCGTTCGTATTATCGCGGAGTTCTCTTTCTTCATTCTTTCGAATCTTTTTCATTATAGAAGAGTGTTTTCACGAACGCTTCTATAAAGACAAGGTATAGGGAGAGGAGTTTTTTATGAACATCTCTACCTACCTGAAAAAGATTTTGAATTTTTCCTTATTTCAAGTTTACCTCAAATTATCCAATTGACAATTTTTCTTTCTACTTTTACCTACTCCTATGGTACGACGCAACTACAAGAACTCAATTCCGGTCATTTTTCTCAAAATTAAAAAAAAAGTTTCACACACATAATAGTAAATTAATAAATAATATTCGTGACAAGTATAAAAGTGCGATCTAAATCGGTCAATAATTTTCGCGACAGTATAAACCACGATCCAATATAAATACGCGATATAACGAGTGCGTTCTTAGATACAAAGTGCAAACTCGAATCGGTCCAGTATATCGAACAATCCAGATAATGGAATATCTAGTTCAATAATAATTCGATATCCGATAAGAGTTTGGGGTCCTATGATCTTTATGTAAATACAATAGAGATCAAGCGCCTCGACTTTTCTGATGTTTAAGAAGACACCACCGAAAAACTCTCCGAAAACCAGTACTCCAACATCTTCTCCAAAGAAAAAGAAGAAAACAGAAAAACTGCCTGCCGAACCGAAAACCAAATCTCCATTAGTACCTGAAACTAAACCTTCTACTTCCACAACTAGGCCAGCCTCGCCGCTGCATTCCGAATCAACCCTCGCTGGGGATATCACAAGCTTGGGAGATATCACAGATATCAACGACCCAACTTTCGAACTCGAAGCACCTATTCTCACACCTGAGGGTCGCTTACAACCTCAGAGAATCGCCAAAGACGTCGCCAAGAGTAAATTAATTACAAGGGATTCCCGATTAAAACCCGGCACCTTCACCGATAGGGATAAAACGCCGCCAAGAATTTTTCCGGAGGTTCCACAATATCCCAACAAAAATCTTTCAAAGGATTTATCACTGTCACCGCCTCATTTGATACCACCGCCTCCACCGTCACCTACATCCTCGATTTCATCAACACAAACTACACTACCTTCATCACCAAAGATGTCGCAAACTCCAAAGATCGACTTCAAAAAAGCCTCAGACGTCACCAGATTAATTCGACACGAATTTAGTGGTAATGTACTAGATTTACAAAGTTTTATAAATGATTGTGACCTAGTCTGGTAATGTTGCCCAGACACGTTCAAAAATCGCCTATTTATCGAAATTATAGCACATACTTTTCTTGAAATTGAAATCCCGACGAATTTTTCCGCTTTCCCTAGATCTTTCATTTCGAATCAAGATGCTAGAAAACGTTGGTTCATCGAAAGGTACGAAGTATATAGATGTTCGATTTCATTTTGTAAAAGATTTGTGCGAGAATAAGGTAGTATAACAAAATCTGCTAGGGCAGACCTACAAGGAGTAAAATTCGAAAAATGGGAAAATTTAAAAGAATATTTAATCAGAAAGTATAAGTTCACTTATACTTTTGATCAATTGTGCGGTCAATTATCTTCAGTTGAGTTAAAATATTAACGAACCCATTGAGGCATATGCCAACCGAATTCGAAAATTAGTTTGGCATATGAAGGAGGTTGGACTTATGGAGAAAGAAACTCCTGAATATTTAGACAAAATTGCAGAGAAATTAGCTCTAAATAGACTTAAAAATCACAGCCTACCAGAAATCTCAAAATTTTTACCTATAAAAAATGTAACAACTTTTGATGAGGCAATTTTACAAGCTCTTGAAGAAGAACGACAAGCACAGGCTAGACCGCAACACAATAATAATATTAATAAATATAAGCCTAAGATTAAATTTTGCAAGCATTGTAAAACCAATACCCACAATACTATAGATTGTCGTTTCAAAATATCAAATCCCATTCGAATCTGCAATTATTGCAAAATCCCCGGACATGTAATGTCTGAGTGTCGGAAAAAAATTTTTAATGATAAAAGAAAACAATTTTTACCCATTCAAAATAGGGAATTTAAACCCAATCCAAGTAGGGAATTACCCACCTACCCTTACCAGAAAGTTGACAGAAAAGAAGAACCAAAATCCATCAAATTCTCATGAAATTAGAAAATCCCAATATAGAAGGGATATAAACATGATTCGAGCAAAACAGATTTGTTCAATTTTTTGTAATAAGACTTTTGTGAATCTATCAAGTCCCTTTACCAAAATGGAATCAAACCTCTTTCTAGTTGACACGGGAGCAGAAGTCTCCGTTATCCTCATTGAACTTATTAAATTCGAAAAACTCGAATTTTTAGAGGAATTAGAAATTCCAGAATTATTGTCCGGCATCGACAAAGAATTCGAATCTCGTCTATACTCAACTTAAGCCTTGCAGCTTCAAACCTTAGTTATCCAAATGATTCCTTGTCACTTGTCGATGAATTAGATCATTTTCCTTATGCCACATGCTTTCCGCTAACTCCTCGACAGTATACCAATGAAGTCAACTTGTGTGTTCACTTCTTTCCATTTTCTCGCTCGTACCATAACATGATATACTTTTTTTATTGTACTTTTTCATAATTTACTCGAATTTTTGATGAATAAAAGTCATTTCTAACGTAGAGCATTGGAAGATTTTTTTGGTGTTTTTTCCCCCATAATAGGGTACTGTTTCATCAAAAAAAAAAATTTCTATGTGTAATATCGACATTATTTGATCGAATTTGAAGAAAAAACGGTTTCCCACTTCATATTGCATAATGGTAGACATTTAGGCAGAAAAAAGTTCGGGGAAAAAAAAAACTAAAATCATTTACCACAGAAACAGGTTAAGTCACATTTTCAATCGGTCTTCTAACTTAAAAAAAAATGCAGGTCAATAGCATGTTTTTAAATTATGTGGTACGCGCACCAATGCTGCAAAAAAAATCGAAAACCATCATTTCTTATGTGAAAAAGGGTATTCTACAAGATGTGATGATTAGTTTAAAAGTATAATTTATATTTACTGTAAATACACTTCCCTATTTCCGTGTGAAGATTGCCGCCCCCTCAAAAAGTAGAGGTACCCAGAGTCTAGGTAATACACGTTAAAATTCACTACGGCGAAAAGAAGTCGAAACGGGTCTATTTTAGCATAAATTTCACCCTGTAGTCGTTTACAAGATATATCAAATAGATGAAAACAAGACCTCAAGCTTCGCTATGCCTCGAGCACACATCATGCCTGGCATCAACCGATTAAACCTCGTTCATTATAAATTTTCCAGCCCAGGCTACATTTACATACATATATCCCATGTACACTGCTATAACAAATGATGGAAAAAAACCAACACCGATATCTGTGTACAATCGTATAGCCTACGAAATCCGAAAACAATACCCTTTACCAAACAATAGAATTAATAAAAGCCCATTTGTAAACGATATTAATTCTAAATTTACATTAAAACTGTTCATAGAACACGCGTTTTACACGACAATTTCTCTCTATTTTATTAAATCTATACAACACATACCGTTCCAACCAAAGCCTCTCTCTCTCTGCTTCATTCCACCATCGTCGAAAATTTCATTACATGAGGGAAACTCGACGGTGTATCTATTCTATACACAATACACCAGACGTATGTATGTAATGTACGTATATAATACATAGCACACTACACCAATGTGTATTGTAATTAACAAATACATAACATATGAAACCATACATACTACAACCTGTAGTCTCGTTCAATTAGAAAATGCTCCATTGGAAAACAACACCGCCGGCGATATGTTCGTTTTATTGAATACCTCTTCCCAAATCATGCTTTTGTTCGCGATCATTTGATGCATTCTGTAACTCATTCTCTTCCGCTATTTCATCGGGTGTTTTCCAATTATTTATTACGCCTATTCTATGGAACGATACGACTGCCAAAAAAAGTGAAATACCAGATACGTGGAACGGAATAGAAAGTTACGAAGAAAGCTAGGGGCTTATTGCCGATTACCCGCGAGATTTGCCCTACTTCTGAGGAACGTACGAAAATTGTGTAAAATTGTCAAAATCATGAAAAAAACTAGGAAATTCGTTCTGGGCTCATTCGATAGCTAATTGAATAGGCTTTACAGACTGTCCATTGCGGACCCGTTGTGCGAGGTTGCCTACCCAAACAAACGATAAATTTGGACAGTGAAAAACTATAGATACGAGTGACTCAATTAATTTGCACGGTACTGCACGTTTGTGAATATGAAATACAATTTTCTACGTTTTTTTGGATTCATTGTAGCTACTGCAGCACGAGTTGTTGGAATTCTTGCAAAATGACATTGAGGGGCAGATTTTCACAACTCAAAATTTTTGTTTTATTCAATTATCATGGGCCAGACGTATCAATGGTCTTTCTCATCATTTTTTTGAAACCGACGAAGTTAAAACAGAAACGCGTGACGGAAGCAGACTAACCACCGCTCAAATTACTACGACTCAATCATCAATTTTATCAAAAAAATACGTGTACGAGACAGCCACTATGGCAGAGGCGCTTCAGGTCGTCAATGAAAATGTGGATTTCGAAATTGTGGTGCATGCGGAAAACAGAAAGACAATCTAATTTATTGGTGGCTTCGTTGGCAAAATTTGTGAAAACTTCCAACAACAAATTTAATCTCTCTTTCAAAAATCCTCGAGTAGATGTACCTATGCTCTTAATGTGAGATCTTTAGAATCGAATTGATGGAAATATCGAATTAGGAGGTGAATTCACCACCGTTCATAAACCGAAAAAAATTCTCACCCAGAAAGGCAAAAAACTAGTGGATCGTATGATTAGCCAGGAAAGAGGCAAAAATATCACCGTGACCTGGGCAATGTCAGCAAATGACAGAGTTATACCACTTTTTTTCATTTTCTACACGAAAAATATTAACTATCGTTTGAGAGGAAAATATCCGGAGGCTGTTGGTGTTTTGCATGTGTATAAGCCTAAAAAAAAATCATAATTTGGGATCGCCTGTGAACCGAAAAATCGCAAAAACATGTCAAAAGGGTTGCATTCAAGCGGGGAAGGGGAATTGAAAATGGCGAATACCCTACGTTGTAAATGGCACTATTGGGTAAAAACATCAAAAAGGTCTGGTGCCTCATCAAGTTGAGCTGGGAACCATTTGACAGTTATGGCAGGTTTACGATGTAAATGTCACCATGCAACCATCAAACTTTTCCAAGGTGGTTGGGGGAGGGGGGAGGTTGAGGAAGGCATGGCCCAGATACCCCGTGGCTCAGTTACCTCATCTTACCTTGCTTCATGATACGAATTTTTTAAATACACTAGGATATGCACATTTATGCAACATACATTGTATTGTTGACAGCAATATTTGAGAATATGGAACCCTTGACTTTTACAAACGCAACTGGCATGACGTAACTGATCGTTGGAAATTTTCAGAAATCGGTGGGCAATGGCTCAATCCACTCGATAGTTGCATCAACAATACGGATCTAAAGCCCATCAATGATAAAATTTGAAGAATTCAATTTGGAACTACGTAAAACATACTTTGAAAATTTGACCAATTTTCGAATTATTTGAAAATGATGTTTCGAATCAATTTAGATATTACATTTCAACATGAACTCTTCGTAAAAAAACCTCGATAAAAAATCCAACAACGTTTAAAACACCAACACACTCGACCACTCGAATTTCGAAAAACCAAAACCGAACTATTTCCATCACAAATATCAAAACCAAACACCCGAGCAACCAGCTCCTTCGACTCGTTAACAGATTCGACAACTAATCAACTAACTTCCGATACCATTCAACATCGATAGATAAATAATGAATTCCAAAGTGAAAAAAATTGGGACACCGGTGCCTTCAAAAAAAAAAAAACCACCAAACCTCTAAACGTATTTCAATTTACATCGCAAACGTATCACCATCAAAACACCTGCGTTATTTTATTAAACAACCTCGTCGATACCATTAACCGAACGAAGCAGCTGAGTAATTGATTTCGAGAAAGAAATTATAATTGTCGCGGATCGATGAAACCCCTTCGAAACGACCAAGATACGAAGGCGACGAAAAAAAGTACACCCAGAGCCTTCGCCAGCTACCTAAAACCTATACCTGCCTACACTACTACAAATCACGTGAAATTTGATAATACCGGTAATAGCGTTAGTGACTCGGTCGCGATGATTACTCGTACTTCGACTTACACGCAAAGGTAGCCAACGACAAGACGCAGGTGAGGTCTTGCCGCATGAAAATTGCATAAATTACGACTTTTTTTCCTACACTTAGCTCTTCCCCCCAGTCTCTCGTACCTACCGCCGCACACGTATAACCAAACGACACGGAACATCGATCGGAAAGCCTGCTTTGGCTGGTTCACGAACAGGGAATACTTGTTCGATACGGCATGTCAAAGCGTTGTTTATCTTCTATTTAGAAATATACCTATAGACGCGATCGGCAACCCAATTAAGTCTTCGGAGACGTACAATGGACAGGTGACAGATGACCGGAAACTTATTTTTAAAAAGTTAAACGCACGTATACCTTCGTCGTCCGGCCATCATCCGCACCCGCGCTTACTTCTGAAGCATTTATCGTATTGTCAGAATTTGTTATTATTCGATGGTACGAGACAGCATCGTACACAGCCTAAGCAACCTAATTTCATAATCTTAGCATCGTCTTATAAATAACAACTACTCGTTTCGTTCCTATACGATAAATCCCAAAAAATACATATTTTTTCAACTCACAAGGCCCCACAATACCATCCATCGGCAGTTGTGCAAAAACAGGATTTAACAAATTTACAAATCAGAGGGATTGACGCTTAAGTGAATAGATGAAGAGTGTATAACACCTCTTGGGAGGCTAGATAAACCTTTCAGCTCGGTTAGCTTCGTTTAGGGGATCGCCACCCGATAGTACCCTTATATCAGATACAGCTGTGAAGAGTTCGGAGCCGAGCTCGGCTTCACTTTTGTTCACGACTCGTGTTAAGTATACCCCGAAGGGATTACACGTCAGTTATTACACTTAACAATTTAATATAATGCCGAATATCTGTAACGAAATTTACAGCAGAATACGATACCCTACCACCTTCGCCTGTCTCTTTCCCTGTACGTATGTACGTTTGCCTATCCAGATACATTTATTCTTTCAATTCTGTAACTAAATCACTCCTCGAAGTCATTCGTTTAATAAACGTTTCTGATTAAACAAGATGGGTTGTCTCGTGTTCTTCAAGCTCAATGTCCGATTTCTGCGTCATCTTAGGTGAGAAAAAGTTTTAAAAAATGTAAACAACTCGACGAAATAACATTTTTGAAGCGAAATATGCTTCTACCGAAATTGTCAGATGGAGCAACGTATTACGTACAGTCGATGAATTGGCTGCTTCGTCAATTTTGTGATAATGAAATGCCTTTCAAAGGGAATACAACTTTGCCGGAGGAACTGAGAAAATTGGAAACACCTTGGCAATTCTTCGATTATTTTTTTACTCGCGGATTAGTTGAAAAAATTCATGAAGAAACCTCAAAGTATGCTGCTCAAAAAAATGTCTCAAAGCCATTGGCACTCGAAGTGGATGAAATTTATAGATACCTAGGTATCTGTATCAGCTCACAACCCCAGATACTGAAACCTGAAGTGTTGAGTTTGGAGAGAGAGTGGTACCTCTTCAATAATATCAGAGATTTGTTTTATGACAGAACAAAAGCGGATGACGTCACTCCATTACCAAAAGTACAACTCTTTAAAAAGAAAAAAGACGAAAATTCTGAAAACTGCGCACCAAAAAAAAAGAGAATGACTAACGATGAGAAACCAAACAAAAAATCAGCAACGAAAAAGAAAGCTGACAATGAAACCGTTCCAGGGACATCCAGTGGTAAAAAACCGGTTAAAAAATCAGTTTCCAAACTCAAAGGAGCTAAAACAGAAGGAACGAAGTCGTCATTAAAAAAGGAAGGTGATCTAAAAAAACTTCGACACCAAACAAGAAATCAGTAATGAAAAAGAAAGCTGACAACAAATCCGTTCCAGTGGCATCCAATGAAAAAAAAACTAGCTAAAAAATCAGTTTCCGAACCGAAAAAAGTCGAAAAAGAAGCAAAGTCGACGTTGAAAAGAAAAACAGGCCTCAGAAAAGCACAACCGGATTCAGAACCAAACAATAAGAAACAGAGAAAAAAATAACAGGAAAACTTTTTTTTATATTTCTTTTTTGATATTACGTTTGTTTATAAATGGAATTTTCAAAGTAAATAATAAAGTACGAAAATTGTGAGTCGTTTCATTGAAAAGAGCGTATTTTTCTCTATAAAAAAGGTCGAAAAAGTCAGAATTGATTTTTCGGACCAGAGGTCCCTTTTCGTAGTCCACGTCAATTATGGTCTTGGATTTCATCGATAGCATTACGATAATTGGAAATATTATGCAAGAAGATCGGCGGTATCTTGGGTTGGATCAGTTTGATGGATTCGTTTGAGTCATCAGGAACTTTTAGTGAATCGAAACGATCTTTCAGGCGAATTGAAGCAGGAATCAATTTCTTCTTTTCATCGATGACTTTTTTTTTCTTCTGGCAATTCGTTAGGTTTAGCGGATTTGCCAAGCATTTTATATAGCATTTTATCGTTTATAACAGTTGTTCGAATTGAGGGAATTTTAAAAATGCAGACAAAAATGTTTGATCACGGGACCACTGGCGAAAAAAATGCCCCAAAGTACTTGAAGGAAGCATCATACCGTCAGTGGCGCGTTTGATACCCCGTATGTGCAATTTTTGTCCAAAACCACTTTTTGGCATCATTGGATTCGTCTCGTGAAGGCGCATCGAATGGAAATTACTCTTATGTGCTTAGTTCTAATTTTATCCGGTAGAGAGCACTATATTACATCTCCTATGTGCATGGATTTTAAAACCTGGCTCCAAATACCTCGTATGTGTAAATGATAAGAAAAAAACGTGATTATTTTTCAATTGCCGGCATGGGTTTTAATTATTTTGAGATTTATGATCCATTTTAATTTCATGAAAAAGTTATTATTGTCATGGGTAGCAGATCTCATTTGATTTTAAACCTCGCATTGCAGAAAAATGATCGAAAAAGTGCCAGCAGTAAGTACCTTGTTATACTGAGTACTCATTAATTACGTGTTTTTCATGCACTTATTTTTACTATAGAAATTGGCGCTTTTGAAAATGTCAAATTTGGTTCTCATTTCAACGAGACTGGTGGAAACACAGAGGAATTCTTGCAAACCACTGCCACTCAAGGTGTTGATGATATTCAGATTTCTCAAAATCAACTAATGAATCCGATTAATTGTGCAGGTATGAATTAATGTTGTGGTACTTGTATGTCCGCAGAAAGATATAAAATTCATTAAATGATCCGATTTACACACAATTTTATTCATTTTTGCTCACAGTTATAAGTGATGAAATGGACGACGAGCAATTACTGAACTCATTGTATTAATTTTTTAAACAAAAATTTTCAACCTTGGAATTTCAATAGCTTGCCTCATAAATAATTTCGTTTCGTTTTTTATTTCGTCAATTTCAATTTGAGTGAGCTTTTTGTATTAATTTTTTAAATAAAAATTTTCAACCTTGGAATTTCAATTTTTATAGACGAAGTAGCACTGGAGCCAGGATTTTTATGAAAGTAAATCCATGAAAGAATAGAAGCGCTATAACCCAAATGTTTCTGTTTTGTGACTTTTTCATTCAATTCTTTACAGAATATTTCATCTAAAAAAATTGATTGATACCTCTTATGTACATGAATAATACCTCTTATGTGTACAAAATGTGTAAAAACACAATGTATTGCTTCTTAGCAAAGAATTTTCATTACAAAGGTATTCAAGACATCATAAAGTGAATAAAATAAATTTTTCCTGATTTTTATTTGGCCTCGCAACCATTCCAAACAGTTTTTTGCTTCTCCTGAAAAAAATTGTATTTTGCACATACGAGGTATCAAACGCGCCACTGACGATACTATAACCCTAAATGGTTTTCCCATTTCTCACTGCATCCCCCCGCCAAAAAATGACCCCAAAAAAAGATGATCCATAAATGGTACTTTACTGTATTATGGACAAAGAGACGTTTTTCGATTTCCGGATATCGACGATTTCGACTGCATTCGCTCGGATCAAGTAAAAGAAATTGATTTTATTCAGTACATGAAAAAAATCATTAGAATTTGAAAACTCTGGACCCCTTGCAGCATGAGTGAAATTATTCTGAGTGAAGAGTCTAAAATTTTTACAACATTATTTTGACACCTAATGAAATCTTTTGTGCCGTCAGCTGTTTCAATTTTCGATAAAAAAAAAGTCAAAACACCGGCAGCAAGATAGCTCTTCGCATATCTTCATTCAGCTGTTTTCGTTCAATTTTCGATAACGCCATTCTGAAGGTATTCTACAAGAGTAAAACACCATTTAAACAATAGTAAAACCTACCAAGGGCATTTCACCAAAATACCAACTCTTCAATTCGGCTAACTCGATGTTGGAATAAATTCTCTGTCAAATATTCGATACTTTTAGCCTACGCAGTGAGCGAAATTTCAACCAGAAGGAAACAAAAAACAAGGAACAGAAGAATAAATGAAAAATCAAGAAAATTTTCTTTTCACTTCTCCGATACATTTGTATATTGGGATGGAAAAACAGTTGAAAACGAATAGCATTTTATTATTGCTAAATAGCATTCTATTCACGTAGTGTCGAAGTATACGGCTGCCGGTACAAGCCGAATAAAAGTTTCTCATTTATCGAAAAGACGAAAAAAAAAACGAAAATATTCGGCTACCTCGGTTGCTTTATCCGTCGCGCACAGCGTCGTACTACTGCTTTTCTATACGTATACTATACGTGAAGCAAAAGAATTGGAAACAATGTTAGGAAAAACCATTTGTATAACAAGAGTCGCTACAAATGCAACAACGCGTTAACCTGCTCCACTTCCCCTCCTCAGCAGCTTCGCTGGTATGGCGGTTTAAACGCGGCACAACGGTGGCATTTTCTTTTACTGTGTGTTGTGCTGCGGCACAGGGCGCCGTACTACGTTCAGCAGCCTTTTTTTCCCTCTCTCGCTGCTCTTTCGCTGTACATAGGTAAAAACTTCGCACGTTTTTATAATAAAAAGCTCTTTATACGAAATCGGTTTTATACAAACACAATGCGCCAGTGGTAACTTTATGGAGTACTGTGAGAAGCGATAAATTCTTCCCTTTTGAGGTTGAAGTTGATTATATTTTTAAAACAGTGGTACGTAAATAAGATACGAAGACTAGACATAGTGTCAAAGCATGTTGCGAGATTCCACACCGATTGACGAATACAATAATCGTTTCTTTGAATCATGTCCATGTCCAAATATTCGTCCAAATGGGCCAAAAAAATTCATAATTTTATATGTACGCTGGAAGTAACCAAGCTCGTGGCAAATTTTACGTACCACTGAAAAACACAACATCGTATCCGGTATAGCACTCGGAGTTTGTAGCTTTTGTCCCATTGGTATGGTTGCTGGTTGTTAACTTGTAAAGTTATATTGTATACAACGCCAGGGAAATTCTTTACCGCGCTTTTCTCGCTAGTATATCTATTGGAAAAGCTTACAGCGAAACGCGCCACACAAATTGAGTTTTGTAGGCAAACGAGAGAGGAAAGGCTGCGAATGTAATACAAAAGACAAGTTTTTTTTGTGTGTAAAGTTGTCGTCGTCGCAAGAAAATGCTCACTCGATAAGGCTGCCGGTGTTACCGATGCTGGCAAGTTTCACCCTGCGACGCTTAGGTACTTTTATACGTTACCGTACCTACCAATAGCGAAGCGAAAATTGAATTTTTTCCACGTCTAACCGCACGTGTCGAATATTTAAGGTGTCCCGGGTATAAGGCGATGAAAATTTTTCATTTGTTTTCGTATACCGGCTCGAATTAAATTATAGGTAAATTTGGCGAATTCGAGCGAGACGAAGAGAGGAGTGTAGATTTATGTACGCGACGGTGCGGTATTGTTTCCTTATCTAATTTACGAGGTTCGCAGTTTAGTTGGATTCGTTAAGAAAAAAAAAAAGTTGCTGCGAAACGATCGAGTATCATCAATTTACATTTTTTTCGATAACAGCTTAGTTTAAAACGATTCGCGACTGAAATATTTCCAAAATGGGTTTACATTTTAGGTTTTATTGTCCCTTTTTGCGCGCGGAATGAATGTATTTCCAAGATGCGGAGTTGGTTTTTTCCGCGACCAAATTTAACCCGGGCTGATTTATTGATTCGCGTTGTGATTGATTTGATTTTATGGTGGGGAATTGATTCGGAAATCTAGGGATGGCGATACTTTCTCGATACTTTGTGGTATCGATACTTTCCTCAAAGTATCGACTACTTTTGTATCGATATTCTGTAGTTCGATACTGCATGGTATCGATACTACAGCTGCAAGTATCGAAGCTCGATACCAACACACTTTGAGTGGCAAAAAAATTATCAAAATCGCTGGTTTTATGTTCTGTTTTTTGAAAATAGTCATTTT
>FIZU01058998.1:0-13688 GCA_900064475.1 Pseudococcus longispinus
CATCCTAACGCCAGGATTAAATTTTTAGCTGCCGAAGTTGATTACAGCGCTTTCTAGAGCGATTCCAAAATGCTGGAGAAAAGTCAACTTTTGCTGGAGGCTCCAGATCGCTTCGAAAATGGTCGCAATCGACTTCGGAGGTCGACTTTAGTATGCATATCGAGTTTCAGAACTTTATCTTAGAAATTTACCGTATTTGAAAAAAATTGATATACCTACCAATGGGCTATTTTCGGTATTTCAAAAAATTCGTCAAAAATCGAAAAATCAACTTTGGCAGCTCAAAATTTGGTTGTAAAGTCCAAGTGGCATGCTCTTCAAGTGAGCCTAATTTCAACTCGATCGGAGGTGACGAAAAGTCCTCATTTAGGATACCTTAAGGTAGCTTGTCAGATACCTCAAGGCAATCTTGACTTAAAAAGGCCATGAATTGGTATCTACTAAGTACCAAATTTCATTCACAATTTTCCAAGCTCGAAATAAACTTTTTAGAATAACCTCCTTCACCTTTAGTGACTTAGGTACGTAAACCGAAAGGTAAATATTTTTCGTAATTTCAATAGGTAGGTACTTTCTGACAATCGTACAGCTGCTTTTGACCATCGAAATAGATTTTGACACTGTAATTCTTCTTTAGGAGTTCCAAGATATTTTCATTTTGGAAGAAATATGTAAACTGAAAATGAAGTTTTCCTACTTGAAGGTCTTAAATTGATCATTTGAATTATTATTTTATTGAAAATAATTTTGTTTGTCAAGCACCACTTCAAAATATCACCTAAATTTATCATTTGCAAAAAAGTAACATTTTCCTTGCTTTCCAGAAAATGGAAGTAAATGTGAAACCGGATGTTAAAAAAACAATTAAAATTTTTTTGATTGGTAAAAAAATACCTGTTTCCCCAAAAAAAATTATTCATCGCCTTGAGAAATAAATATAATTTTAAAGGTAAAGACAACATTGAAGTCTGAGGAACTTGAACCGAGTTCATAGGCCAGGCCATAGCTTCATAAGCCAGTGTGCCAACAACTTTACTAGAGCAACAGTGAATACTTTTTTCGATCACCCCTCTTCTCGTATACCTGATTTCTTCCAATATTTCTACGTATGAGGTAAAAGTGTGAAAAAAATTAACAAAGTACAATATATTTCATTATCTTCTCTACATTTTTTTTAAAGTAAATTTTCTGGACGAATGAAACCTTCTATCAAAAAATGTATAAGAACCAAAATTATAAATCATAAAATTTTCTTTATTTTTGATACAGATAATTTTTTCCGTAGAAAGCTTAGTTTTCGTGATAATCGCAGTAAATGTTTCAAAATTGAATTTGTTTTCATAAACTGAAGTGCTGAACAGTAATTTCGAGTTGATAATTTGATATTTTTTATGAGGAGAAAAATTTTCGAATTGACCAGGTATGCCACAGGGAGTTGAACCAAAATGAATTTTGGTTTAGGTTCGAGTTTTGGTTACAGATTTTGAATCATTTCGGTTCGGGTTCGGTTTCGGATTACGGTTCAAGGTAATTTTCAAAAGGTTCATTTGGGTTACAATTATGGTTCAACTCCTTGGTGTATCATGGCACATTGCCACAACCTGTGGCTGCGCCTAATGACCGAGGTTACTCTCTCGCTTGAGTGAAGACTGAAGTGAGTACTACACATCTCACCCTTCAGAAAATTGTCATCCTTTTTTTTCTGTGTGTGCAACGAGTCATTCAGCGAATTGTCATTACTAAAATTTGTATATTTGCGATTATGGATTACACGAATCAATTGAGGTGCGTTCAAAGATCCCTCTTTTAGGGATCGCTTTAATCAGCTCATGGTAGCTCCAGAAAAAAATATAGGTTTAGAAAAATTGTTCGCATTATAGTACATAGCTTTTATTGAGATCCAAATCAGGGTACCACTGCGTTTTTTTCATCTTTAACCAGAAGTACATAATATATGCAATGAATTTCCCAACTAGCCTCAACCAGGGCTAACCCTTGGGCAGGAGTGCAACTTGTCCTATATTTGAAAGTTTTCGGTTCTAGTAGGAAAGTTTTGGTTTCAGTGGGAAAAATTGCAGTTCGTTTTGAGAAATTAAGATTTTTGAGTCGAAAAATCATGTCAATATTATAGGTATCACCTGAATCAAGAAATTATACTCGTTGTAATTCGAATAACGAAATAAGGTACAAGCATCGCAGAAACATGAAAGTGTAGCCAAAGCAATAGACCTAAGCATCGAAGTACCAGTGAACAATCTTATAGAGAGGTGTTTGATAAATTGATGAGTTATAGAGGTATAGGTATATTGATGAAAAAAAATACAAACCCAAATCTAAATCTGATAATAGACGGAAGAAAAAATAAATAAAGAACCAAACCTTGATCGAGATATACTCGTCAAAAGTATTACAGATACATCTCGCAGATACATACGATACAAACTTTGTTGCCATAGAAGGAAAAGGGATCAGTTGCGAAGGAGATAATTTATCACGTCCGATAATTTGTTCCGAAACCGTCTGCGTTGAGACGTAACGAATTATCGTATACACGATGGTGTCGAGTACCCTGTTCTACCATCGTGTCGAACCTGGGCCTATTCGTTTTTCTAAAATCCGGAACCGGAACTTATCCGTAAACCAATATCGTATACTCGAAAAGGACAATTGTTGATATCTCAATATAGTCCGAAAATCTTTCCCCCTCTTTAATCATGCGACAAAATCGGCGTTAATAAAATTACTAACGGAAATTACACTATCAAATGCATTTCGAACGCGAATCGCCTCTTTAGCATTTTTTTTGTGCTCGCGAAAACGTGCCGATAATTTAATGCTCCGCTCTTGGCTCTTGTTTCAATGCGTGACTAATGAAACGTGGTGTCAATTTTATTACCGAATATCCACTCAGATTATAATGAGTCGTAAATTCTACATCGGATTACATGGAACTTGAAGAGAAAATTTTTACTTCGAAGATAAATTGGGCGAAGGGTTGCTCAAAAGTGTCCAGATTTCAAAACGTCCTAGAATCGTCTTCACTTAATGCTTATCTCGCTTCACAATTGCTCTTAAAATTTTCTTATTTTCAATTTTTAAATGAAATTGTCATTTAGCAGCGATTTTTCGTACATGTTTTTCAAATTTCAGGAAAAAAACTAGAATTTTTTTCAAATATTTTCATCGATGTGGTCTTCAAAAAAATATTTTTACTCAAAAAGTTCATCATTGGTGAATTTTAATCTTCACCTTAATTTTAGAGAAAACATCAAGATCTAATTTTTTTGATTTTTTTGGGGGGGGGATACCGATGAAATATTGTCCTCGGCATAGATTATTCTAAGAAATTTTTAGAACTACCCAAAGTAAAATGATGACTGCAATTTTGAGACTCATCAGAAATTGTCATGTAATTACCGAGCAGTAATTACGCGATAATTTCCTCAATTATTATTGATATTATTTAAGATTGGGGCGGGGGGGGGGGGGGGGGGAAATTTTTCCAAAAAAAAAAAATCGTGTCAGATTTTGTTTGGTTCATATTGTTTTAAAAAAACACTTTTTAATTTTCTGAACTGAATCGTTGCCAAAAGGTAGTTTTTAGTGAACACATCTATATTATTCATACAATTTCAATTAATATGAACATTTTTTTGTGAAATGCCAAATTTTGGTGAAATTATAACCAAATTCTTTTGAACTGTAGACATGATTTTAAGCTAACCCCTCAATTGAAATTTCAAAAAAAGTACAAAATGATTCATCTAACCCAACTACCTTCTGCACCTTCACCCTTGCTGTTCAATAATTTACGTCAGGTCGCTTTAAAATTTGAAAAACAAAAAAATTATGTGAAGAGGAGCGAAAAAGTGTCACTTATAAAAAAAACCTACGTAAATCGCAATACAAGAGAAAATGACATAAATTCTCATTGAAAACGATAAAACAGGAATTTTCCATACTTACGTACATTGACGATTAAATCAAAATTCTTACAACTTTCAAAATACCTATCATCATTGCTTCACTGCTTGAGGTAGGAAGGCTAATTCTCAGCTGTAGATGACAAGGGGTGTAAAAATTAAAATTTTTCATGACGCGAATTGATTGACGCAGTGTAGGTATGTCTACAAGAACCAAATCAATGAGGTTTTTGAAATTGATCACTTTTTATTATTCAGTCCGAATAACGTGAAGTCAAGAATTGAAAAAGCCAACCAAAAATATTGGCTGGAATTTGCCAAGTCAACCAAAGTTGTGCACATATCGAACTCATAAATTCTAAATAAAATTCGAGAAAATAAACGAAAAAAATTGCATCGCAGAAATACCTAGATAAATATGCTGACGACACCCTCTGCGCAGATCAACAGATGTCTTTTTTTAAAAAATCGCGACAAAGAAATTAAATAATTGATTTTATTATACGTCGAGAATGGCATGCTCGCAGGGTATTTTATCATTTTCGGTAATAACTTTCAAGACCTACTTAAAATGTATTAAATTTACGACTTCGGCGCATTTGGCGACAAAACGAAACGCGTTAGGTTAACAATACCGCGAAAAACATCGATACAACATATCCACACCCCATAACAAATATTCGCCTTCGATATTTCCATTGTACGAGCGATCAAAAATATTACGACTGCGAATCGGTCGTTTTTATAAGAAAAATGATTAGCATTGGTTAAGTGTTCGACTATTGAACTGCTTCCCATTGACTGCTCGCTGTCGCGGCTGGTTCTCAATAGATATGCACCCTTCACCAGTTTCAGTAGCTTTCAAAAGCCGTGAATAAACCTTTGACCTCAAACAAAAGACCTACTACTGTTATAGCTCGCGTTTTCTCTTATTCTCGACTCTTTCAAGTTCGACTATACATTTCTTAACTCGTATACCCAGATTCGTATAGGTATATTTTTAAAGAATACCTTATACAGACCTAAGTATGTGATGTTTTCTTGTAAGAATGTTAACACTTCTTTTGCCTCATCGTCCCATATAATAGAGTTTCAAGTGTTCCTTGGGTGTATTGTATAGCAAAGTGATATGTTTTTGTTTCTATACGATTAAAAAAATTCAAGCAGGAATCGAAATACTTGTTAACAAAATAGGTATGCATATTTTAGTGCAACTCTCGAAAGAAGAATTAATTTCATCAATCGAGTTATTGTACCTGTAGTAATAGGTTATGGCTGTGTAATAAGTTGGATATCATCTGTGAGGTTTTTTGTTCTCCGGTCAGAGATTTCTAAATATTGTAGAGTAGATCTCGTGCCACTGGCATTCGAAATAACTGCTGTTATTTTGCAAGTACCTATATCTAAAGGCCCACAAATGGTTTGCTGAGTACCTACCTTTTGAATTTAACAGATTAACTCCATTTAGAACATGGTATTGTTATCAAAAACACGAACTAAAAATTTTTATAATAGACGGAATGCGTTTTGTTGCATTTTTATATACGTATACAAACGAATTGAATTCTACAAATGAACTTCGCAGATATTTGGAAATCGATCAAGTGGAAATTGTAAAAAAAAATCCAGTCGTATTAATCTGTTTTAAAATAGCCAATATAACTTTATGGTGTTTTTTTCGAGTCCATTATTTTTTGTTTCACTAATGAATATAGCTACGTAAAAATTCTAGATTTGTAGCCAAACTCGAGTTATGAGTGAATTTTTTCAGTTGCTCGAATCTTCGGTATAATAATTAAATATTAAAGTCGTATTTTTGCAGGAAAAAAATCCTAATAGAATGGTAACATTATTGGCTTTTCATGCGGAAACATAATATCGAGATTTCTTGTACATTTTGTAAAATTATCTATGTTCATGAAAATTTTTTGAAAATCATGGTACCTGAGTATAAAAGAGTGGCGAGAATAACATAGCAACCTACGAGCTTTCACCTTTTCACGCGAGGAGTAAAACGTTTGGCGTTTATTATGCCGCCGCACAAACCAAAGAGGTAGCATTAACAAAATGACACACGAGAGACTAAATGCGCTATATAGAAAAGTTGATGTAGAAAAAAAAAATCATAAATCATCGTCCGTTTGAAAGTGTCAAGCATGATGTTAGGAAAATCGCTGTATTCATGCAAGGGCGAAATATAAAACCGGTACTTACCCTGGTATAATAATAAACGACAATGGTAACAGTGACAATAATGATAATAACTCTTAGGGGGAGTTTGTTATTTTGTGCCCCTTTGGATATACGTGTTCGGTGTTCGCGTTCTCGTCAAAAACAATTACCCAATGAATCCGCCATATTTTCTGATGTTAAACAAGTCCTCCATATTCCTCAGATGAATATAAAGCTGCGTGTAGTCGCTGTGCATACGGAGATGAGCTCGCTTTTTGCATTTTTTTTGTGTGCTGGGATGTGTAAGTAGATATGGGAGAAGAATTCTCTTTTGAAGGGAAATTTCAATTGTTAGATGTGTTAAGGTGATGGAAATTTCAAATATTAAAGCATCAAGGTCGATATAATTTTCTACCTTGCAGAATCGTCATAAATTACTGTAACTTAGTTCGGAGGGATGTTTGTTGCAAAGTCAGTTCATGGTATTTTTAGCATTCTTCGATAACACCACATCTCAAATGCGTTCAATCTTCTTTCGCTATCCGCATTCATTGTCCAAGTTTCGCACGAGTATTTTGGTACAGTCCACAAATAGCATTTCATTTTCTTCCGCAGATCAATGCATCTCTTCTCTAGGTAATGGTCAATCCTGCCTCGTGATTCCAGTCCCATCGGCAGTGATATGAAGAATGACAAACCAGGAGAGTTTCTCATAAACGAGTATGGAAGAGACCTAAAGGAAATCCAGAGCAGAATCATGGCAGGAGGTATTTTTTCTAAATTTTTGAACAAACGTCCACTCTGAAGCTTTGAAACTGACGAAAGTGGACAACTGATACAAATTGACAACAACCTTTCATCATCTCTGGATGACGCTTCATCATACTAATCAGAAATAACAACCTTACAAATTTCAAAAAAACAAGTATTAATAAAAGAAAAGTCAAAAAGAAATACTTTTTGGGTGAAGTGAAAGTAAAAATTTTGAAAATTCTTCTTCTACATCTCCTAATTTCGTTTCTTGACATGACATTCCTCAGGGTACCTTCACCTAGCCTCCTAAGAGTATCTGTAAACATACCAGAAATAAATTCGATAAATGGTGGGTTCATCGCTTGCAGTTTGCACAAAAAACCCTGAAATTTTTTATCACCTTGTGTCGTCGATGAACGCTATGTAACAAATTAAAATTAATCATTTACTTTATACCCTTTTAGTACGGTACGGTAGCGGTAGGCTGGTAGCGAATTTCAAAATGTAAGGGTGTGCGATAACTTTCAGTACGTACTAGAATAGCTATCATCACTTTATATGTTTATTTCATCCCTTCATTCTTTTCTTTATTTTAGCGACTGGTATAAACGAATTTAACACGTACTCGAAACGGCCATCTTCAAATACGTTTACTCTATACCTACATCTATTAGGTACAAATCATTAATTTTGAAAAAACGCGTTAGTTACTTCATAGAATCAATTTGGAAAAGGGGGCAAATTTCACGAATGTTTCGAGGTTTGTTTGACATTATTAATCATAATGAAAGGATTTGATGATCGAATAGGTTAATCCTGTGTTGGTTTATTTTTGGATCTTTTATTTAAACATGCATTTTTAAATTTTTATGCGAAAAAGAGACCTAAAATGATCAGACATGTAGCTGCTCCAGCAGCCAAGTACGGGTTCTTTATTGTCATATGTCAAATTGACATATCTATCTATATTGGTATACAATTTCATAAGGGAGAGTGGGTGTTGAATAGAGTAGACTAGAATTAGTCGAGGAATATGGAAACTATCTTTGGTATAATGTGAAAGATAGTTTGATGCCACGTGTCAAACTGTACCTATTGAATATCCGGACTCACATAACTATTAATGAGCATAGGTACTTAACTCTCAATCGAGCTGTGGAAGTGAACTGTTTCCACCATCCACTGATTTTCAAATAGGTAGCTCGTGTTGAAACGTTGAGCTTGAAAAATAGCCGAATACTTCACTTTTTCGCAGGATTTCTTTCATCGATGACATTTAATTTTTTTTGTCCTTCTGTTGAAAGGAGATCACTACGTGCTTGAACTTCAATCGAGCCGACTCCTGTGATGTGTAGTGTAGCCGCATGGAATTAATACCTACAAATATAATGGGTCATTCAACGCACTAAGGTTGCGGTTAACTACAACGCGTTTAATACAACAAAAGATTAACTGCAGGGCAACGACTGCAGGGTATCTGCCGTGTCCTATATATTAAACACGTATACAGTAGGTACATGATGAAGATGAAGTTGTGCAGAAAAACGATCCTGTTGTGGAGTATTGAATGAATGAATTGATGATTAAAAGATGAATTTCTTCAGGTGTGCCTGTTAGCGGGCGAATTCATATTCAATTACGTTGACTCGACGACAGAAGGAAAAACTAATTATAAGTTAATTTTTATAGGGTGTCTGCTGTCTGGTGAAAGGATGTCGATCCTCTAGATTTGGATACCGTTTAAAATTCAGATGAACACGTTGCCTGTGTTTGAAATTGAGTGAACCAAGAAACCCTTTCAAAAAAAAAACTGGATTAAAATTCATTAATTGAAAACTGAAGGGGCAACAAACATTATGTTGAAACAAAAAATTTTTTTAAAAAATTAACTTTTAAAACTAAACAATAAATTTTATTACGATGATTTATTATCTAACATTGAAATTGAAGAGACAGGGGCAATTCGTAAATTTGAGAAACATTCTGCTGAAAATGCTACAAAATTCTGAAAAGATCCTGAAAAAGTGCTGAATTTTGATTTTGAAACTTTATTAGACATCTTGATAAAGGTTTTACGGGTTCAACCCATACTCCTAACTTATTTTTGAACAAAAGGACTTACCTGGTTCTTTCCGTGGATTCTTCAAATCAAATTTTCACATCAAAAAATTGCAACCGTTTTTTGAAGCTTTCATTTGGAACAGAAGATTTTTCAACTTTTGCTTTCAAAGTTCCACTATTTTCTTTTATTTAAAAGATTTTCGCAGCTTGGCCAATCGAATTCAAAGCTTCCTGATTGTTATCTATGCAGCATCTTTGCAAGTCTTGTAGGTGACTTCATGTTCAACAAAACAAATAAAGGAAACTTTCTTTAAACGTTGATTTAGCCCCTTAAATTTTGATGCGCAAAAAATCGGTTTTGCCCGTAAACATTAAAGATAGGCAACATGGTCATCTCATGTTTTTCTTAGAAGAACCCAGTTTCATCTAAACCTCGTGTAAGCACCATCACACCAAACACCCTGTATGATCAGATACCATGCCATAGGAAAAAAAATGAACTCATCGTTATACCTAAATATTCCTCCTCTATTTTCCATGCATGGGGGAAAAAATGCAAAAAATATCCTTTATCGTGGATGTTTCACAAAATTTTAAACTATAGCGAATTTATACGCGTAGGTTTAAATAGGCGAACCAGGGCAGCATGTTTGGGATGAAAAAAAAACGAGCATGAAAAATGATTGTCCATTACGTGGTACGTGTCAAAAAAGGCGATGAAATTTTTCCGCTGTTGGCTTTACGACAATATAATATCGCGTTATCAAATGCAGCACGTCGGTAAATCCGATATCTCTGCCAGTATATAGGGCTTACAACGTAGAATAATAATAATAATAAAAAAAATAGTAGCAGAACAAAACGCTGTTTACAGCCAGTGTATGATATAGAGATGCGAAGGTAAAACAATGAATTTACAGATGAGATAACAGTCATATGCGTTTAGGATAGCGGTTGGAGATCGGTTTATCGGATAACTGGGTTTGTCGGTTTTTAGCGGGGGTGCGCGCAGACAGTAGACGCGCTGCCGTAAGTGGTACATCAAAGCCGTTTACCTGTGTCAAGGGTTAATCGACTGTAAAGCATAGCTGTACGTTATAATGCTGCTGCTATATCCTTTTGTAACTGCTATAGTTGCTAAATTTCCCCGTACGCCGTTTCTGCTCCACTATTCTAAATTAAAGTTATTAATTATTATCCCACCCGCGAAAACATCGTGTTTTCCTATTTTGTTTCTGCGTACGTAATATACCCTTTTTCAGATAAACGTTCCTATATAGCAATACGCGATGCGATATAACGCAATTCAAAGTTTAATACTAAAAGGAATCTGATTCTGTCGTTTGTAGCACATATAACAAATATTCATAGTCGGTTTTACTAAAATCCACCAACCCATAAACCAAACATACCAAACCATCAACCTTTATACTCTGAATCATTTTGCTTTGGCGCATCCCCAGTATGAGTACATTCTGTTGCAACCCTATGCACCTTTGACTTTGTATACCATCGTACTTTCCGCCCATTGGTATGTCTTTAAGAAATACCTATAAAATTTCGTATATTTCGATTCAACAACAACATCTACCTTAGTTCATGATACACACTCGAAAAAAAAGCAGAGAAAAAAATGTCAAAGTGATAAATTATTAATATCGCGCGTTTTCTCGCACCCTCCTACCAGACAGAATTCTGGTGTAATTTGCAGCTGGATTACAAGCATCTTAAGAATGAAACCTTCAAGTACGATTGTTGTATCGGCGAGAAGTGGGCGGACAAGAAGTGTATCATGTACAATGTAACGCTTATAAAAAGAATTTTTTATAGCTAAACACTTTGTCCACCTTAAAGTTGTAATTTTATAGATGATCCTTTTCACCTCTCTCGTTGAAAATATAATCGAATGATTTATTGCTCGGAAAAATATGGTACGCAGGCTGCCCTATTGGAATGCAATTGACCGTGTACATATTGTAACAAATACTTATAACGTGTTTGGTCTGTGTTTATTTTTTATAACCCAGATTGGGGGAAAATGTTTTCTTAATGAAGATTTGGATTATGTGAGCATGAGTTCATATTATGTGATTTTGCTTCGAGGATTCAATTTTTGCTCCGAGATTTGTTTAATTCTTGTTAAGGTGATGAGTTTTTCATTCGGTAATGGTTTCATTCGTTATTTGGTTGCAGTGTATGTAGTCTATCAGCCTCCCCTTCCTTTTCCTCGTGGAAACAAACCAGGTTTTTAAAGGCTTTCAGTGACGTAGTTATGGTTTCATTTTTAAATAGGAAGCAGAGCATGATGGGTATGCCAGAAAAATCAAAAATGCTCGTATGAGTTTTGCGCCAGGTAAGGCCATAGAGTAATGAAAGACAACACCAACATACGGGGATACACATTTTATAACAATGATAATGTAGTTACAAATTTTTTGGGGAAAAATTGTTTTAAAAAAGCGAAAAATTGCTATTTTGAATATTTGATGAACCATTTTTGACCTCACGGAAATAAATGACCCATTTGCCCGAAATTTTATTTAGCCAAATTTAAAATTGCATCAAAAATGCAAAATTTTATTTTGAAAAATTATATTAAAAATTACAGAAAAAGGAGAGGAAGAATCCAGGCAACTTTTCTTCAAGGAAAATCAAAATTATTCTATTTTTGTGCTATTTTCGGAGTTGGGCATGGGAACCAAGCCAAAATTATTTCTCTTTTGATACCGAGTGCCCGATTAATTTTGAGACCACCCTAATTTTTCAAATTTCTTTTGGTATGGAAAGCAAGAGTGGTACAATAAAATATAATAGTTTTGTTGTTTATTAAACGTAAATCGAAATAAACGTATTAAATACCAGCATTGCTTTTCATATGAAAAAATTTCAATTATGGTGGTCTCGAAATTAACCAGGCACCCGGTAGGTACATAAAGGTAGACTTGGGAATGAAAAAAAAACACTGAAAATTTGTGCAAAGAAGGACATTCAAAAGCTGATATATCATGCATTGTTTTTTTCAACTTTTTAGTCGTCGGAGGGAAGGGCGTCCAAAGAATTTGGGTCATATTTGTGTACATTGCAATATTTTTTAATGGCATTTTAACCTTTTTCAAACCATTTTTCAACGATTTTAAAAGAATACTTTCATAGTGTGACAAACTGGACTGTCAACCACCTTCCTCTCTCCATCCAGCTTCAATCCTTCATCCATTCATCTAATACCTACGGAAAAAAAATACGTGCCTAAATACAGACAATATGGTAAATTAAAGAATCCCAATTGAGTTTTTTTTTAAATATGTGTTGGTAACTTAATATTCTAAAAGTTGTATTATTTACTTTCTTCCTTGTTTAAGAAATGTATTTGAATAGACTTCGAAGTATGGCTTCATTCCATGATCATTGACCAATAAAATCGTAATTTTATTCGTTTCACTTTTAGCTATACGAGTATCTATCTCTCAGAGAATTTCAGACTTTTGGAAAACTATTGATTATTTTCTGATATTTGCCTACTTTTAATTTAATTCACTTTCAATTTTTGATTTTTTTTTTCAAATAACTTTTTTTCCTAAATTATAAGTCTAGGTATGCATCTATTTAAGAAATTACGAAAAATAAGATATGCACGAAAGCATCTTATACTTTTAAGATACGTAGGACTAATTTCTTCAATAAGTAGGTATGTACCTATACATGGTCATAGCGATGCTACACTCTGATTCTTGAAAATAATAATTAACATTATATCTACGTATATCCTTTGACATCTGCAGATAGTATATATAGGTGTTGGTATACCCACAGTGCAATGCAAGGGCAAGCGTAAGGAATCGAGGGAAAAAAGAAGGCTACAATGATATCGCATACACTTACTGACTTACACTATACGTATAAGAACAACGACATGCAACTTGGTGAATGCGAACTGCGAAGTGTGAATGAAAAGTGCGGTAAAGAGTGAACTTTATCTTTATGGGGGTTGTAACCAGTGAAGTGTAGGTAACCGCTTATGTCATTTACTTGTATTTTCGCTAGCACTTGTTTCCGATGTTCCACTTCGTCATTGTGCAAATACGTTTAACAGGGTTAACTTTTTTTTTCTTTTTTTAATAAATTCGTCTTATCATATGTGAACACCGTTCACAATATTTATCACTGTCTTGTTAAAAACCGGATTGTGTTTCATGCAGTTTTATGAAAGTTAAACAGTCCGTGGCGAATTCGACCTTTTTTAAATTCTCCTAAAATGTATAATCACATTATTGGATTACGTGAACCAATTCAAATGCAATGTAAATTGCAAGTCGTGGTGAATTTTAACGAGTTTTTTCCACAGGCGATGCTAATTGGACGACGAATTTCTGATGTGATATGAGACACCTTATCTGGGTGTGTATAGGGCTTATGTACTTATGGGTGGGGTTATTTCGATGATTATGCTTTGCAGATTTCAAGTTTTCATTTTGTTGCGAGTATAATTCGTGGTAAATTTGGCCATGTTGGTTTAGGTAGATACATTTTGGGATTGGTTCCAGAAATTTTTCTATGATGGCTACTAATTCGATCAAGACTAAAAGTAAGTTACGAGAAAGAATTTCCATACTTACAGATTCTCCATTTTCAGTAATTATAATAATTATTGGTTCTAGTTTTTTTTTTTGATATTTCAAAAAATTTGTATTTTTACCATATGAATTTTCACAAAATTTCTATTTGTGATGTCTACGTTTTTTTTTTTTTTTTTTTTTTTTTTTTTTTTTTTTTTTTTTTTTT